>ML808085.1:394880-477684 GCA_009831015.1 Picea engelmannii | reverse complement strand
AGAGTACCCCTAGCGTTTGGCTGGGAGGTACCGGTGAGCTTTCTTTGGTCGGCAAGAAGAAGCGGCACGGAGCGAGGGAAGCGGCACAGTGCGAGGGACGTCTCCGAAGCGGGCGAGTGGCAACGGTATGATTTTAATGGTAAAGTAGAAAGCAGTTTTATATTCGGCAAAAATTATTGTTATTGGTGATAATATGATGAGATTGGTTGGCATTAGGGTTTGCAATTTTGTTCCGCAATGATATTGTAGAGTTTGTTTATATTCTGATCATGTGTCACCTTAGTTATGATGTCATGTGTTTTTGCATGTATATGAATTAGGTGATGTTGTTTGTTTTCTTATTTGTTAAAAAGAAAACAAAAATTTTCCTATTGAACTTCGCTATTCATAGACGTAACGAAGGGGTCGTTACAGTGCATGAGGGGAAATGGAACAACCATAAACCCTAATGTAGGAAAAAATCTCCTCAATAAACCAATCAACAATTGCTTTAAGATTTTTTGTGATTGCATCAGAAATGCGAGGGGGTTCACATCCAAAAATATTTTATGCATCAGAATTATAATAGAATGACAGACGTCATAAAATGCATCCTTAGCATTTTCTTCCCAAAGGGATGAGTGATATTTATGAATGGGTTCTGGACAGAAAATGTTCCAACTCCAATTCATTAAAGGAAAAGGAGTCACATAACAGATTGCATCCATAATGTATGCTGACATGTAAAGGGTTGTTGGTTGTCCCTTTGATTTTGCTGCTTTGTAGTTTAATATTTATTGTGTTAGATTATCTGACAAAATCTTATGCCAGTTAAAACCATTCCCTTCTGAAGCTTATTCTAAAAAGGGCACCCAATCTGCACGAAAATGGCAAGGATATTTTCTCCCGAAAAGTCTAGATAACATAATAGCTACATATACCATGTATTCATTCAAGGATGTTGTAGCATAAATCCCATGGGAATCATCTCTAAAATTTGTTGGACACCTCACCCATTCTCTAATCATATTAGGATATGTCTGGTCTACCTCAATGCATTCTTTCCTCTGAAACTCTGCTAAAAAATCAACATTGAAAGTATGTTTAGGATTTGGCGAGAGTTTATA
Organism: Picea engelmannii; assembly: GCA_009831015.1. Lineage (NCBI taxonomy): Eukaryota > Viridiplantae > Streptophyta > Pinopsida > Pinales > Pinaceae > Picea > Picea engelmannii. Next base: position 476,578 of record ML808085.1, on the reverse strand, counting down.
CATTACTTGTATGTGTTTTGGCCTAAATGAGCCGACGATGACTCCTTGATAATTTAAGATGCTCCTCTTTGGGATATCAACCTTTTCCAGGGCCCAGCTGATCATATCATTGTATGCCATGAGCCGAGGGCATGGAACGATATTATGAAGCTCTGACTTAGCTATGTCCCAACAATGATTCTCAAAATCAGGGACGAGCATTTTTGAGTTCATATTCCAGGAATTCGGAGATTTGAGTCCAAGATTTAATGGATTCTATAGCGTGTGGTGTGGTGTCGGAGATGATATCTCCTTTCTGTGCGTCTTCATTCTTCTTCGGTGCCTTTTTTGGTGCCATGACTTTGCATTTAATTGAAAACCTGTCACAGAAAATGGATGAACAAGATCAGCTAAAAATGAAAACACAGACATTTCGATGTTCACTTTGAATGCATTTAAAAGTGACGAGATTGACATAGCTGTCAAAAATTTAAGGCATTTAATGCGGAAGATATATTTCTGAGATACACATTTAATGTCCGTATTTAGGCACCTTCGGGTTTTTAAAGAAAATTCAAGACACTTTACTTAATCGGAAAGTGAAACATGAATGAACACTTAAAAAATAATGATTATCATTAATCCTATTTTGGAAAAAGGGTTAATTAGTGCTAATCATAGATTAAAGCTGAAAACTTTGCTTTTCAGAATTTCAGAAATCATGATGTCAAGAAGTATGTCGTCGATGAAATCCAATTTCCGAAATTGAAAAATCGCGAAATCGTGACGTGTTAATTAAGACTTAAAACATTTTTAGCAAATTAATTAATTGAGACTAAATGTTTTTGGTATTTTGGGGATCATGATATCGAGAAGTATGTTATCGATGAAATCCGATCTCTGAAATCGCGAAATCACGATGGATTTCTTTTTAAAGACAGGACTTAAACTCATCTTAATTAACTAACTAATCATGATTAAGGCCAAAACAAAATTAGTTTGATTTAACACGAATTGTGGATCGGAGTTTCGTGATTTGGGATTTCGGGAATCATGATGACAGGAGATGTGGTCTCACTAAACCATGAATCCCGAAATTGCGACATGATTATCTTAACCCTTAACCTTTCATATTAGAGAATTAATTAATCTTTGTTTTAACTAAGACTTCAACGTTTCGGGAAATCGGGGATCGGGATTTCGCAATTCGACTTGCATCAAAAAAATTTTTTTGTAGGAAACCCCGAATCTCGAAAATTCTTTAAGCTTAACCTTAAATCTATTAGTCTTATAACTTATCATAATTTTAAAAAATTTCAAAGAAAAGGCGTCGGGATTTTTATAATTCTTTTAACCTTTTTTCCCTTTTATTATCCAAATAATTAAATTCTTTGAAAAATGTGCCATGTGTTTGGGATTGATAACGAAACTCGTGTTTTGTGAAAAGTTGAAAACCGAAAAAAAGAAAATTTAGGCCTTAGGGATAAAAAAAAATTAAGAATTGTTTCAACACGTGGCATGGAAGACCTGCTACAATCAAACACTTCAAAGTCTTTGGGAGTAAGTCCTACATAAAGAATAATAATGAAAACCTTAGCAAGTATGATGACAAGGCTGATGAAGGCATATTTTTAGGGTATGCTACAAACAATAAAGGATATAGATGCTATAATAAGAGGCTGCATAAATTGGTTGATTGTATTGACATAAAAGTTGATGATGGAGTCGCAGTAAGAGAGGAGAGCACTATTGAATAAACAACAGAGGATATAGTTGAAGTTGAAGTTAAACAAGTCCAAGAATCAGAACAAGAATACTTTGAGGTAGGTGAAGATACAAATACTCAGGTAGACTCAAATAAAAAAACAACAGCAAATCCTTCCTCCAGGATTACTCAAAAGAATCATCCTGCAAGTAAGATAATTGGTGAGAAAGAAAAAGTTGTACAAACTAGAGAAGGATAATAAAAAACACTGAGAAATCACATATAGCCTTCATATCCATGGTGGAACCAAAGAACTTCAATGAATCTAGTGAAGATGAAAATTGGTTAAAAACAATGAATGAGGAACTAGATCAGATTGTGAAGAACAATACTTGGGATCTTGTTCCTATACCTGCACATAAGAATGTAATTGGATCCAAATGGGTGTTTAAGAATAAAATAAATTAACAAGTAAAAATTGTTAAGAATAAAGGCAGATTGGTTTGCAAGGGGTATGAACAAGTTGAAGGACAATATTTTGATGAAAAGTTTGCACCAGTAGAAAGATTGGAAGCCATCATAATGGTTTTTTCCTATGCATGTCATAAGAACTTTAAAGTATATCAAATGGATGTTAAGTCATATTTTCTTATTGGAGACCTAGAAGAAGAAGTATACATGGAGCAACCAGAAGGATTCTCACTGACAGATAATACTAACTATGTATGTAAGCTGAAAAAGGCATTATATGGATTGAAACAGGCACCATGAGCCTAGTATCACAGACTAGACAAATTTCTACATGACAAAGGGTTCAAGAAAGGTATTGTTGACAATAATCTATATATAAAATATGAAGGTGTTGATTTATTATTTTTTGTGGTTTATGTAGATGACATTATATTTGGATGCACTAATGACCTTTCATTTCAGTGGTTTGCTAATTCAATGCAGACTGAGTTTGAGATGTCCACGATAGGAGAACTATCATATTTTCTTGGTTTACAAATCAATCAAAGTTCTACAGGGATATTTATTTCTCAAGAACAGTATTAGAAAGATATGTTAAATAGGTTTCAGATGGAAGATTCCTCTCTTTTCAGTACACCTATGGTGGTTGGTTGCAAGCTCAGTAAATATTATATTGCACCTGATGTTGATCAATGATAGGAAGTCTTTTGTACATCACAACATCCCATCTTGATATAATGCAGGATGGTGTAATGGTAGGTTGTTATCAGGATACCCCTAAACAAATTCATTTAGCAACTGTCAAGAGGATATTCAAATATTTGAAGGGTAAAATGACTTGTAGTCTTTGGTATCCTAGAAATTAGAACTTACAATTAACTGCATATTCAGATGATGATTGGGAAAATTGTTTGGATGAGAGAAAGACCACTAGTGGAGGTGCATTATTATTAGGTGATTCATTAGTAGCATGGCTAAGTAAAAATCAGGTATCTATCTCATTATCAACTAAAGAGGTAGATTACATTGTTGTTGCTACTTGCTACACTCAGATTTTATGGATGTTACAAACTCTTGTAGATTTGAAGGTAACTTATACTAATCCAATTCCACTTCACTGTGATAACACTAGTTCCATTAGTGTCTCAAAGAATCTTGTTCTCCATTCAAAGACAAAACATATCCCAATAAAGTATCATTTTCTCAAAGACCAGGTTACAAACATAGATGTTCAGCTGAATTATATTCCTTCCACAGAACAAATTGCATACATCTTTATTAAACCCCTAGCCAAGACACCTTTTGAACATATTCATCAGAAGCTAGGTGTCATATGTACTCTCACCTAAGCGAGTCCATCCTATCAAGGGGAGTATGTGTTGGTTGAATATCTGATACCTCTGAAAATTACTGCAATAGATTAGGGGGACAATGTTTTCTTTGACATTGATGTCAAAGGGGGAGAAAAGGAATGGTATGGATGCTACAGTTGGAGGTCCAATAAGTCTAGCATAGCCTTTGAGGTTTACCATCAATGTCAAAGGGAAATATTGTTGATAGATTTGGCAGGAAAGAGTGTGTTTGTCATTGATGGCAAGAACATAAGGCAGAGTATAAGGAAGAGAATGGATATTAAATCTTCGGAGAGTTAATGAATGAAGATCAAAAGATCAGAAGAGATGGTGCGATAAAACTTAGTTCAAATCGATATCGTCGGATCTACAAGCCAGATCAATGGTAGGGATGCATTGCGGGGAGAGAAAATTGAATTAAACTACTCGCTAGTTACAATCCCTCAATCCGTCTAGATATTCATATCTCATAGCTTTGAATATCTACAACTGCGGTTGATCCAACAAAAAATGTGTTTAAGTCATATTAAGTCTTGACCGTCGGATGCATAATCACCATATCAATGACATGGATAAATTGTAGAGATTGAAAGGGGAATTAAACTTTGTCATAGTTCCAATCCCGCAATCAATCAGGACCATCCAATCTTATATCTTTGAAGATCAATGATTGTGGTTGACTCTCCCATAGCGCACATATTCCCATTGCAGAGTTTGGGTGACAATTTAAAACACTCGTAGATTGTGGTTCCATAATCATCCTTGATTGTGGATCTGCTTCAAGAATCTTGACAATAGTTAGATCACTCTCAAGTAGAAGGACAAGATAAGTGAACAAAGTCACATCACAAAAATATTGAGCCATCGATATAAGTTCATGATCAACAAACAACATTCACTTCAAGTCTAAAGATGCGAGGAAGTTACACTTTGGAGAGCTTGAGATTTGAGAATTTGATTATGTGAATTCTCATTAGTTGTCGAATCACTTTCAAGTGGAATGACAGGATAAGCTAACAGAGCTACAATGATGACAGATAAAATTATCGATCTAAGATCTTGATCGACGAACAACATTTAGTTTGGGTTTAAAGTTGTGAGGAGGTTATGCTCCGGAAGGTTTGAGATGTGAAATAATTGAAGCTTAGAAATCCAAAATGAATGAGGACCATGAGATTTGGAGGAAAAATAAGGACTGTTGGATCAGGGATATTGGTCACGTAGCATACCACGTCAGTAAAATGGCACAGTGGAAGACCACGTCAGAAGTTCACGTCAGTGGTCTACATCAACAAGGATACATGGCATAGTAAAAAAAAAACAAGTGTCAAGTTGAAATCAACATTTTATGTATGTGCAAACCATGAATCTGAGTGACACATGGTAGCTACTCAGCTCATGACATGTCATCAATTGATGCAAGAGTTGCATCACTCCGGGAGTTTTTATTTGGGAGTTTTACCACCAATAGTCGCCCAAAGACCCAAAGTCCCAAATGCCCAAGACCTGAAGTGGAAACGAGACATCCGATCTGAATATCACTTCGGGAGCAGTCTCATATGTCGATATACTACAATGGAAGGATAGTGTAAGTGAAAAAATTAACCAACAGCAAGCGGTCTCCACCGTTTGATGACTGACTTAGCAGGTGATCAATTCGGAGGAAAGAACGGGTTGATATTTGAAATATCCAAAGTCTGGAGACCCGAGGAGATATCGACCATTAATCTAAAAGGGACATGCGTCAGAGGCCTGTCAGCTCTGGAATATTGACATAAGGAGGAGAGAAAGGGTTGAGACTCTAAATCTCTGAAATCTGAAGACCCAAAGGAGATATCGACCGTCGATCTGATGTCGAGTGTACTATTAATCATTGATCAAAACATAATGGAAGGATAGCGTAAGCATAATAGATAAAGTAGCAGAGTAAATGGTGGCCATCCATATTATTTCTTGATTAAGTCTTGGCCATCGAATTAAGAAACAAAGGATATTTGTAAGGATATAATATAACCATTGATCTGGATCAAAGATATAAATTTGAATCATCTGATATGTTTGGTGATATTGTATTCGGGAGATTTGAAGAGTTGGAAGTCAAGAAGACCCGAAGGTCAAATTGTCGAAGTTACGACAGTCGTCCATTTTAGGAGGATGAATCTTGACCATTGAATTGATAAGTGCTCGATAAGACTAAGCATATGGTCACCATTAGTGATCACATGAAGGAAGAGGATTAGGAGCTAAAGAATCCATAATTGACTAGTTGTAACTGATAGAGACGATGAAGAGTTTTCGACTTCCAGAGAAGCTAAGGAATCTCAGCATAACACCCACTGATGATGAAAAAATGGAGTAAACCTACAGAGAGGACGAAGAGTTTCCATGATGATTAGGAAGAGGAATTGATGTGAGAAAGAGATGCAGAATAGAGAAGTGAGGTGACTCTACTGGCTAGCCATGTAGTTGTGAGGAAGAGACACAACGAACAATCTGTAGGGCAGAACAGTGATGTAGTGAAAAACATGCAAGGGCATAGCTCATATAAGGTATATGGTGCACAAAGAATAAAATGTAGAAGAACAAAAAGAGCAGGTGATGTGAGAGAGGGAGACTGATGCAAGCAGAGCAGAGCAGTGTAGCAGAATAATGATGATATTGGTAAGCCATAGATAAATGTTGTATTATTGTAATAAATTTGAGTAAGAAAATATTTATATTTCAGGGTGGTAGGGAGGTTCTAGGGAGGACTGTTGTCCTCATAGTTTCAAGTGGGTGCTTGAACACAGGGAGTTGTAGCTTCCATCTAGTTGCAGCCAGAAAAACAAGGGTGGCAGGGTAGTGCAAGGGAGAACTATTGTTATTTGTTGTACAGGTTGGTTCCTGTGTAACTGGAATTTGGTGCTTCCATCCAATTGTTTTTGGAACATTCAGTGAGTTGGTTCTTCCTTCTATTAGGTTCTAGAGAAACCAGGGAGTTGGTGCTTCCTTCTAGTGTGTGCTAGAGAAACCAGAGAGATGGTGCTCTCAGTAAGTTGTAGCTTGTAAAATAGAGGTTGTAGCCTCAAGAGGATTTGGAGCTCCCAAGAATGATAATGTAAAGAAAATAAAGATTACATATCATATCAAGAAGAAGAGGTTTTTTTATTTATGGGTTTCCTCAGGAAATATCTGTCTTTGTATATTTCATGTGTGTGATTGATGTTGAATACTTTATTGCTTACCTCCCTGCATTATTGTGATTGTCATTGAGTGTTCTGTAAAGAGTTTAAAATAGGCATAATTGTTTAAGCACGGTAACAATTGATTCACTCCCCTCTCTCAGTTGTCCAACACTCTTGAGTTCTCCTAAAATTTATTTCTCTTCAATTGTATAGGTTTTCCTTTCATTTAGTATTTTAGGATAAAATGGAGTTTGTGGATACATTAAGATAACATCGTCTTTCTGAGGTTCTACATATATTATAATCTTTGGTTGTTGTTGTAATATTTTTCTTGATCTAAGATTAATTTCTTTTACTTCCAAGGAGTAATTCTGATAGGTTCTTTTGTTGTTGTACACAAGTTGAACATGTTTTTTATTCTGATTGGGTGCATGTTGAGCAGGTAACTTAGGTTTTTTAGGAGCAACACTATTTTTAATGGTTTTATTGGATTGAGGAGGAGCAATAATTAATGTCAGTTACTAAAACATTTGGGGCCTCCATCCTTGTAGAGGTTGAATCCATTAGGGATTTTGGTTTTGTGGCATGCTAGGGAATGGTTGGTATGGAGGAGGAATAGGTGTCCCTCGATATTTCAAAGGATTTGGATTTTCCAAAGGATATGGCTTGGGATTATGCCACATCTTGGAAGACATTTTTGTATTATATGCACAAAATTTTTGAGAATGATTGAAGTTCAAATTTGTTTGGAAGGGTCTTGGTGCTCCAAGCATCCTTTGATTGACAAAGTATACTAATTCCCCATTCTCCTTTGCTCCTAGAAATGTATCTTTTAGCCTTGGAAAGGAAGGACATATGCTAGTTGGATGATTTTCTTCACAAATACCACAAATATCTATGAGTTCTAGAGCGAACTCATTTCTAGGATGCCTCTTAGTTCATTTAGGTAAGTGAATATCCAATGCCTTTTATGCTTCCTCCTTTTTCTTCTTTATCTAAAAAGTATTCATTTGCATGGTTAAAGAATGTAAAATATTAGTTTTTGTGTATTATATTAATCCTCCTAATTCATTTTTAATGTGGTTTCTAGGATTAGAAGATTGAGGTACCATTCGTCTACTATTTATACCTTTCTTCCTTGAGGATATGGAATGGTTTTTGAAGATTTCATTTATATCTTCATAGTCAATTTGATAGATATCTCCATTGGATAGGATATTTAATGTTTCCATGAGATCCTCTCTTACCCCTCTGAGTAAGACAATATTGAGTGAATCGTCATCTAGAGTGCAGTTGTGAGTTCTTTTATAGCTTAGTTGAAATATCTCTTCAAATTATTCTAGAGATTTGTTAGGTCCTTGACTCATTCTAAAGGTCTCATATATTATGTACCCTACTCTACAATAGTCTCTGTATTTTTCACTAAAGGTATTATTCATTTGATCCCAAGTTGTGATGTTTTTCCTCTCTACGCTCATGAACCATCTTAGAGTTGAATCCTTCAAAGTAGAAGGAAAATGTTTCATCTTTTATTCATCAGTAGTATATTCATATTTCCACCATATAACTACAAAATCAAACAAGAAAGTGTCGTGATATTAAAAAGAAACACAATGGAAATGAGGAAAGGAAGAAGGATTACTATTTTTCATCTTAGTTTCTCCATTGGTTTCCCATATGGGAAACTAAAATACTTCTACCAACTTTTCCTCACCATCTATGGTACAAGGTGAGGGAGATTGACCTTCATATGAAATATTTCAAATTCTCTAGCTTCCCTTTTCAAGAAACGTTCAAGTGTTTCAGGACCAAATTATGGATTACTTGGACCTTCTTTTGGAGTATTTTTTTTTTGGTAAAATATTTCCTTTCCTATCTCTAGGTCGAGTTATTCATAAAAGTGAAGAAAATGATTTATTATTTTTATTATTTTTATTTTTTTATTTTATAATCCTAAGATGCAAAGAATGTGACAAGGAGCTATCAATACTCACTCAAAGTGAAAGAACTTGGGATTTTACACTACATGAATTCTATAGTGACGTTTTCCTTGTGACTAAGTTATCGTTCCTACTCCTCCAAGTCACACAAAGAAAATCATAATGAAAATGATGTGCAGACTTTAGCACCTTCCAAAAATAGCACCAAAAAGTGGTGGGCCTACGAATAGAAACAATAATTCTATTGCTTCCTTGGATTATTACTTTAATTTTCAACTTGGGGTTTGTACACACTTAAGAGGTGTTGTGAAAAGTATATACATAATGCACTAATGGAAATATAGGTTTGATATTTATCAAGGGACTAAATGCATGAATCTAAGTATGACTTGTGCAGGAAATATGAAATTGTAAAATGGACTTGAACTATTGCATGAATGAGTGAACACCAAATTGAAAGAACAACTGAATTATCTTTAGTAAATGAGATCTAGTCTAACTACATGAAAGAAATCATGTTGAACCATGGAAAAGGTTAGTTTAATGTAAAGAATCAAACTAATTTAATGTGTGATAATAAATTGCAATTAAAAAAGTTGAACTATTGCATAGATTAAATGAATTGATTTATGCATAACCCTTGAATAAAAAAAAATCCATATGTTATCTTATTGTCTACTGCTAAGTTCATGAAAAATGACTGAGAGAAACTAAGAATATTGTCCTAAAACTTTTAGATTTTACTGCACCTCAGGTTTGGTCTATTGTTTCCACAACTATACACAATCAATCCAATTGAACTATTGTTATGAGAAAAATCTCTCTATGGCTAGGGTTAAAACACAACAGATGGAAATGACTGCAGAAATTAACTCTAATCTCAAGTATGCTATATAAACAAATACAATAACTAGACAAGATAAGAGGCCTACCTCATTCGGATGTTTGATGAAGTCCACCATTGAGCACTTGACCCAAAGCAATATACCTGCAACTAGTCCTCAACATCCAAGCAATGCAAGCATATGGTGATAATATATAATGTTATCACATTAAATACTATAATCCATCAACATTCATAACAAATACTCCCATGGAATAATAATTCAAATATTTGTGATAAATTAATTGGACAAGAAAAGAGTATTTCTATTAAGATGTAATCAACAGAAGTGAATGAGTTACAAACTTTCGTGTCAACAAGGTTTGGAACCAATAAACTAAGTTCCTTCCAGTTGGGCCTCTACCAAAGGAAATCTCATATAAGAGAGGAAAAGGAGTTATCAATGAGTAAGGGAAGATCTTGGGGGCTGAACAATGTGTTCAAACTTAAAGGACAAAGGGATGTAGACTCAATGTGAAGTGAATAATTTCTCTAGAGCAACTTTTCTCTCAAATTTTAATTCTTTCTCCTCTTTTCCGTAGCTCATACTTGGCCCATTTATATCCTTTAAGTGGAAATGAAGGGCCAAGTCAGAACGTTTCTAGTATATTGAAGGTCAAGGATCATAGATCTCATGACATGACATGGAAACCTGACACCATTTTTTAATTTTGGGCACATTTCCCAATGTACATGGGCTATAGTGGTGCAACCTACATATATGCATGCTTTAATATAGGAAAGTCATGTATATGTGGAAAAATCATGTTTCTAGCTCTGGGATTTGCAAAAAGGGACTTCAATTATGCATAGGGAAATGGAAACATGCCTTCTATGCAAGATTGCATGGGGTGAGGAAAATATTTCTATAACAGATTCCCCCTAATGTGTGAGTTCAGAGGAGTATCTACGATGGATTAAATACATTATAATACCCAGAAGTGGAGTAATGAGGACCCATATGGAAGAACTAGTTGCTCACTACAATCTGTATTGACTTTATATACATGGTTGGGAATTTGAATTACACTACAGATCCATGTGAAAATATACCAAAAAACTGTCCATAGACATGAATAGGAAAACAAAAATGTGGTTACATGAAAAAGGATGTCATAGTCATGAACAAGGCCCAATGAAACTAGTCTCAAAATCAATCTGAAGATATTTGTATACACTCGAGGAAAATCGGATCTCCCATGATCATTGAAGACACATGTATTGGTCCAATCAAAAGGTAGCAACAACTCATGAAAGTTGCGACTATAAAATGATGTCTTCAAGTCTTTTACATAATTGTTATCGGACTAATCAGTAGGTGAAAACACTAATAGATCTCCCTAGATCCACCTGGATCTAGAACAAAATAGGACATGACATGACTCTTTCCCTAAGTTATGACCATTGAATTAGCTAGTAGGGAGGAACAAGTGACATACCTTTGTATCTCTTCCTAGGGTCTCTGTTGCTCCTGCTTTTCTCCGACACTCTTGTGAGGTCAATACCAAGACAACACAAACCAACCAAAGTGAAGATAGCAAAATATATTCAATCGTCAACTTATGTGTATGATCAAGGAATTACACAATAAAGTAAGAATGACTTTATGGGAAAAGGACATGTTGATGTATCATATTAATCAAAAGTAGAAGATACAACCTGATCGCCTTGATGTCGCAAGCTTCGTTTCGGTGGCTCTTGGTTCTAACACACACACTTGCTCGATCCTTGTATGAAGAAGATCCAATTCCTCTTGATAGACTTGCTAGAGTCTCCAAGCTCCTATTCAAGCTAGGTCCTTCACACAATTCCTTCACCAATTCTCCAATTAATCTTGCTTAACCTTTTCCATGAGAATCCCATCAATATATAGGAGAGGATGAGATGGTTACTTGGATGAGAATGATCCCACAATATTATGGAAACCAACAAAATGATAACCATTCGAATGCCAACCCATTCTCTAGAAGATTCCCTTCTAGAACCATCGAGACTTCAACTTTTTCCAAGCTTGAGAACAAGTTTGCACCCTAGCTATGTAGCATAGTGCGAGAAGTTTGCACCCTAGTTGAAGGAATCCTATGAGAATGGGTCATTTTCACACTCTAGGATATAAGAAACCTGCGAACTCTCTTCAAAAATATGTTTTCTGGGAAGAGATGAATGTTACTTTTCTCAAGAGAAAGTTCTTGCTAGGAGCCTGAGTTCGCCATCATCAATACACCATCAAGATGACCAAAATCATGGGTAACAATAATCCACCAAAGGTGCAAGTCCACATCATGTGAATAAAGGAGTTGGGGTCAAACACAATGAGACTTCATTTGATTACCGGTCATTGAGGTATACCGTTAACAAATGTGACACAACCTACCGATGATGAAAGTAGGTATCAAGGCACTTTGTACATTCTTACAAGTGTGAATAAAGGATTCGGGGTTGAACACTTGAATAATCCATCGATTAGGAGACATTGATGTATTCCCAACTTTCTATGGTGAGATAACCTACCACTAATGACTGCAAGCCTCTAGGTACTCATAGGACTCTAGGTCTCGTCTCTAGAATAGATGAGTTCAAGTCCATGGAAGGAGACTCGCTGAAAGGAGAGAATTAAGGAATCTCTCATCATTCATCATGAGGTACAACAAAGGAGCTTAATGATTTGGAGGAAATAAGATGAAGAACATGTTCATGAACCAACAACTCTGTGCATCTTTCATGTGTCCCAGGTGCAAGCAGTACATGAAAAAGACCCCTTGAATAGCAGCCAATGAGTAAATATGCTGACAAAGGCGAGGAAACCAACAATACGGCTAATGGCATTCAAGACACTGCATGAATCCCAATGTGTGAATAGATTTATTGTCGTTGAACACAAGGGAAACCACCCAATCAACTACCAATGATGAAATGTGAACTGTTGGGTTCAAGGTTACCTACCAATGAGGAAAGTAGGACTAGGGTGCACAATATGACTACAACTTCATGTGATTATGAGACAAGAAGAGGGTATGGTTGACATGCAAAGCCAAGAGTTCTAAGTAATGGCCAACACAGGTTGATAGACATTCTTTGAATAAGAGCATAAGACACATAGACTCAATGATGAAACCATGAGATGCAGTATGCATCATCAAACTCTCCATAGGGATTGGAAGAGTAACCAGTCAGGGGAGTAAACTCTCTGTAACGATCTCAACTTCCTAAGGCCATGATAAACCCAAAATTATGATGACAAGTGGACTCAAAAAATTTGTTCTCTATTCAAAGGTGACACGATTGCTGCTAATAAAAGACAATACTCCCTTCCTGCCTATCTTTTTTTTTTTCATAGTCAAATGAATGCTATGATACAAAGGAGGGAATGGGTGTCACAAGTAAGAAAAACTAGTTCCAATAGTGGAACATACCTATGCTCAATGCAAAGAAGTGCATGCGGGATATGGACACTTGGGGGAATGTTCCCTCCTAGGTATAGGGTGTTAATTTGTGAAGGATATAAGAAAGGCTCTTCTTGGTTGAGGATGAAAAACTATTGAGGCAAATGTTTTATAACACAAAGAGAGAACCAATAATAGGCTCAATACTGGAAGCAAGGGCATGAGATTTCATCACAACTTAATGCGAAAAAATGTCCTTTTTCATAATCGTGGTCTACTTGGCTTGAAAAAGGGATAAAATTGTACCAAATGGACGTCCTTTCAAATCCAATTTATGAGTGTGAAAGAGAAAATTTCATTCGGTAATCTTTTCACTTTTTTAAAACAAGTCGAAAAATATCTTAACCAATACTCACGACCTTTCAGGTCCAATTTAATGAATGTGAAAGGTACAAATTCACTTGGAAATCTTTTCTCTTTTTTAAACAATTTGGAAAAGAGATTAAATTAGACTCGTTGAGAGGTTTCTACGAGGCCTGTCATGGGGGAGGCCAAGGCTCCCGTGTTGGACTTCTGTGAAAGGTCAACATCTTATAAACAACTGACACAAGCTTGGGAAAGCCCAAAACTCTCCAAGTCAAGGAGGATAAAGTGCTAGCAGAGGTTACCTTCTCCGTAATATATCAGGTAATGTATCTTACTTGAAAGGACATAGGAGGAGGCATTGGATACCCCACAAGACCATCCCAATAAAATGGAACCTCTCGAGGAATTGAAGGGACAGTACTCTGGGAGAGTAAAATTCTCTCTTGTTTAGAAGGTGTTGTACTAGAAATGATAATGACATGGGTGAAGGGCACATCACCCTCCAAGGGAAGGGTTGGATTGACCAGAAATTGCACTGGTACGACCACCTATTCAACCATTGGTTGAATAGGATGTGTGATAATAAGGCCAGGAGACGCATCATCCTAAAAAATGAGAGTGGTGTCGGTCAAAGATTTCATCAACACAACCGTTGGTTGAACATGATGCGAGGAAACAAGTTCAAGAGATGCATCATCCCCTAGAGGAAGAGGGGTGTCAGTCGAATATCATATCGGCATGACCACTATGTCAACAAATGAAGAAGCAAAGTGTGGGGAAACCACATACGACTCAGAATCCAAAGGGATCTCAAGTGATAACCGTGCTTCTAGTATCTCGAAAGTAGCAGGACACAAATGAGTAAGGTGATTTCCTTTGCAAGTCCTGGAAAGGAATATGGAATTATGTCTGAGATGTCTAGGATTCTCAATTGTATGAACACCCTTAGAGTCATTTACAATGGCTAGTGACATACTCTCAGCATGACTGGAAGAGGTCGTTGACTAATCTCCAACATGACTAGCAGCGGTTGGTGATGGAGCTCCAATATGGATGACAATGACTAGACTAGCAGTGGTAGTGAGTTGTGGCATTTGAGACCAAGTTCTAGGGAAAGATTAGTTTTGAGATGTTGAAGACTAGGAAGGGTCCTGGTTTACACCTTTTCCCTATCCAAAAAAGTAGTATCCTCTGCCTAATTGATCCATAGAGGTTTGTACGGGCATAACCACTGAAGAAGATGTCTACAAGGAGAGAAAAGTATGATAAGGATTGTTAAAGTGAGGATATAAATTTCTCCCATGTGAAGGGGTTTCATGAAGAGGTAAGCTCAAATCATAAAATTTTCTCCCTCTGTATAAAATACCCGAGGATATATGTGGACCCACCATGGGAAGAGCGTCTGTAGGAACTAACATGGTGGATGAAGGATACATAGATGGGGTGTAATAAGTAGAATAACCACCCATTTGAGTACTAGATCCTCAAAAAACATGGCTAGGAATGGATCTGTAAGAGGGGAGGTTCCAACATCCCACAGCGAGAGTTGGTTGAGGGACATGACTCTTATCAAATGAAGACGTAGATGGTGGGGCCATGATGCCTCTGAATCTAAAACTAGGATTCATATAAGTGGGCCACGAAGAGGATGGAAAGGGTGAAGGCATGTTTGGCATATCCATAGGAAAATGATTAGAGAACCAAGGCATGTAATGAGTTTCATAATTCTACATACCATTATGAAAAGTGAACAGATTCGTCCCCATGTGATGCAGGAGCATCATCAAGGAGCATCTACGACTTCATCAAGCGAGCCAACGTGGAGGAAAGAGAAGAACAGTTGGACAGTACCAACGCATACATTTTTGAATCACGATGAAGATTGTTGCGCCGCCGTTTAAATGAATGCATTTATATGAAGCGCACTTATATTGTAATATAGATAAGAAGACATTAAATAGTTTTAATGCTGGTAGATAGGGTTAGCTGTAGATTATATAGTTTCACTCCCAGGAGGGAAAACGAATATAGGCACCCTCCTTGTACATTTTATTTTATCCTGGATTATTCTTGCATTCAGAAGGGAGGAGCAGACAGAGAGCTTGAGAAGAACACCCATGTACCGATTGAATTAATAGAAGAGAGACTTTGATTCAATTCCATGGCTGTGTTCGAATTGTGTGTATTGTTTCTATTATGTTGTTGCATACTTGCTTCTCTTTATGCTTATATTTTATATGTTGCGTATGTGATTGCATATCAAGTTCGTAACTTGAGAGAATGAGAAATGAGTTTCAGTTGTTTCTCTGTTTGAGCCAGGAGATTCCTGCATAGAGTGCAGATGAATTCCTCCGCATAGAGTGCGTCGAGGAGGCTCTACAGTTAAACCCTCATTCTCGTTCAACTTGGAGTTGATTTGTGTTATTCGAGCCGTGCAGGTGAAGTGCAGGTCGGATTGAAATCTTAGTAGCAAGTCTGAGGAAATAAAGGCCGGGGTCACTGTGAATGAGAGTGCACCGGACTTGGAAAAATTTAACACTTGGAGAGTGACTGAAGGTTGAGGGCGAGCAGGGTGCTCGAAAGATCTCTGAAGGAGTCGGAGAGAATTCAGCTCAGGAGGGATAGTTCCTCGTTCGTGTTGTAGGAACTGGTCTGGGAGATATTTTGAACCAAGGAAAAACTTGGCGGACGAAGGATTCTCAAGAGGAAGAGAATCGACGACTTGAAGATGTCGAGCATATTTTCGAAATCCCGAAGCCCGTCAGATCGCAGAGGAGTTGCGAATGGATTAACTCGCAGGTGCACGAGAGAATTCAGTTATCATCGTGTATCGACATATCGGGGTGGCGAATGCAAAGAGCTGCATGCACGTCGGAATAGCGAGTCGCGATCCCCCGATTTAATCGGAGCCATCAATCGGCGGAGGGACAGGTGGCACGAGATCCCGGGAACTCGGGACTCGGCACTTCGACATTTTCGAAGTCGAAAGGAGCACGGAGGAAATCGCGAGGTCGCGAGTCGCGAAGGGTCCCATAGGTGCAGCGTGGAGGACAGCACGTGGCATCGCGCATCGGCGTTCAGGGTTTTGGAAGGTAAGTAGTCGTGACCTTTCATACGCCGATTTCCCGACAGGGAAATCCCTGACAGGGTTGAGTCGTTGACCGTTGACCTCAGGGATCATAGTTTCAAAGTGCACGAGGGTGCACGTAGGGTTCACGGTTTCGCGAGACCCGATTTCCCGAGATAGTTGCCGGGAGATCAACAAAGAGTTCTGTGGGTGACGAGAACTCCCGAGAGGAGTTGGGAGAGCATTGTTGCTCTTCGGGCCGAGGTTAGTGAAGATCCTGGTGGAGCGACCATCTATTGGAGGGAGGTTGCGTAATAGTGGTATCAGAGCTGGAAGTAGAGTCCTCTTTGTTCAGGTAGCAGAGAGGAAAGACATAATGTCGCCCAGAAGAGAAAGGCAGTCACCTGATCGTGAAGACAGGGACGCACGAAGAAGGGGTAGGCCAGCAGGCAACCCAGAAATGGAACGTCAGATACGAGATCTCAGAGCGAGACTCGAGGAGATGGAGACCACCCAGAGACATGGAGCTGGTACAACAGAGCTCAGCGATTTCAAAGTGGAAGAGGAAGCTGGACACAACGCCGAAGAGGTCACGTCAGAGGATGCATCGACAGAGAGGTTGATCAGAGCCATTTCGAGGATGAGCTCGAAGACGAAGATGGACATTCCCGTCTATGAGGGAAGTCTAAATGCAGAGGAATTGCTGGATTGGATCCGAGCACTCGACACCTACTTCGATTATGAAGACATCGAAGAGGACAAAAAGGTAAGGCATGCTGTTACGAAGCTGAAGGGACATGCGGCCTTATGGTGAGATGAGCTACAGGTAGATAGGCGTTCCAAAGGTAAACAGAAGATCAAAAGCTGGGATCGGATGATTGCCAAGATGAAGGTGAAGTTCATTCCGAGGGACTACCAGATCACTCTGTTCAGGTGCATGCAGAACCTGAGACAGAAGTTGATGATGGTGAAATAATACACCGAGGAGTTCTACAGGCTCAACATTCAAGCTGGTCATTGGGAGAGTGATGACGAAAAGGTGGCGAGGTATCTGAATGGTCTCAAGTATGACATTTAGGACGAGCTAAGCATGGTTACCATCCGCACAGTTGAGGATGCGTACCAAATGGCTCTGAAAGCCGAGGAAAAGATGAGCCGCAAGCAAGGGTAGCGAGGGCGAGGCAGAAGCCAGCCACGAGGTAAAGTTGTGGCTCAAGAGAGGACTCAAAATCCCAAGGAGGATTGGAGGAGGCCTCAGGGTAAAGCTGAGGGGGGTGGAACCTCACAGCAGAGGCAGCAGAATACTGAGCTGAGGAGGCAGCAAGATGATCAGCAAGGAGGATATGCTGACGCAAATACTTTTCCTCGTACCCGAGGTCGAGGCAGAGGTCGAGGAGGAATTATCACATGTTTCACGTGTGGTAAAGACAGACATAAATATGTGGACTGTCGAGAGAGGAAGGTGGAAAAAGGAAAAACTCACGTCGCTGAGGCCCAGAGGCAAGACGCTGAGATCGAAGATGCAGACAACGAAAGATCGCTTGGAATGCATAAGATCCTTTTGAAGCCAGAGAAGGAGGTGGAAAGTGCAGTGCAGAGGAGCAGACTGTTCAGAACGGCTTGCACAGCCAAGGACAGGAAATGCAAAGTCATAATTGACAGTGGGAACACTGACAATCTCGTTTCGACCGAGATGGTGGGGAAATTGGAGCTATGAACAACTAAGCACCCGAGTCCATATAAAGTCTCGTGGTTACAGAAAGGACACTGGGTAAGTATCACTAACCAATGCTTAGTTAAATTTAAAATTGGGAATTATCACGATGAGATTCTGTGTGATGTCATCCCCATGGACGTGTGTCATATACTGTTGGGTAGACCATGGCAGTATGATAGAAATGTTGTTCATGATGGGAGGATGAACACCTATACCTTGGAGAAGGATGGAAGAAGTCATAAACTATTGCCGATAAAAGATAAGAAGGTGGAGCCGGAAGTGAGCAACATGATACTTCTCATGAGTGGGAAAGATCTTCTCACAGAGTTGGAGAAGAATGAAGAGCCACAGTTCTTTGTTGTCAAGAAGCCGAGGATTGTCCTGACAAGCACAAGAGTGGACGACTTGCCAGAGGAGATTCAACAACTGCTGGGAGAGTTTGCTGACATCATCGTGGATGAACTGCCGTGTTCATTACCACCGGTGCGGAGTGTGAGTCATCACATTGACCTCATACCCGGAGCAAGTTTGCCGAACAAGGCAACATACCCGTTGACACCGCAGGAGAACGAGGAGGTCAAAAGGCAACTGCAAGACTTGCTGGACAAAGGACTGGTGAGGGAGAGTCTAAGTCCATGTGCTGTTCCAACAGTACCGAGTCTGAAAAAGGATGGAGGCTGGAGGATGTGTACAGACTCCAGGGCGATTAATAGGATCACCATCAGGTACAGGTTCCCATTGCCGAGGATGGATGACTTGATGGATTGCCTGAGCGGGGCAAATTATTTTTCGAAAATAGATCTCAAGAGTGGATATCATCAGATCTGGATGCGAGAGGGAGATGAATGGAAGACAGCGTTCAAGACAAACGAGGGTTTGTATGAATGGTTGGTCATGCCGTTTGGGTTGAAAAATGCGCCTAGCACTTTTATGCGGCTAATGAATGAAGTCCTACGGGAATTCATTGGCAAATTTGTGGTCGTATACCTGGACAACATATTGATTTTCAGCAAGATGAGGGCTGAACACTTGAGGCATTTGGCCATTGTGATGAGAAGGCTACAGCAGGAGAAGCTGCTGATTAATTTGAAGAAATGTTCATTCATGCGAAAAGAACTCATATATCTGGGTTTTGTAATTTCGGCAAATGAATTGAAGATGGATCCTGAGAAGGTTGAGGTAATCAGGAATTGGCCATCGCCGAGAAATGTTTTTTAGGTAAGGAGCTTCCATGGATTGGCAAGCTTCTATAGGAAATTCATCTGGAACTTTAGCGGAATTAGTGCAGCAATGATGGACACGGTCAAGAAGCGGTACAAGGTTTTCCATTGGACAGCAGAGGCTGAGAAGAGCTTCAATCTGTTGAAGCGCAAGATCACAGAGCAGCCAATTCTGGTGCTACCAGATTTTCAGAAAACTTTCCAGGTGAAATGTGATGCTAGTGGATATGTTGTTGGAGGGGTCTTAAGTCAGGATGACAGGCCTGTAGCATATTATAGCGAGAAGCTGGATGATGCAAAGCTGAAGTACTCCACGTACGATAAAGAGTTCTATGCCATAATCCAGGCATTAAAGAAGTGGAGGCATTACTTAATACCCAAGGAATTCTTTTTGTACAACGATAATCACGCATTGCAGTTCATAAGTCAACAGGAGAAGCTGAATTAGAAGCATGCGAAGTGGGTAGAGTACATGCAGAATTTTACATTTGTGATAAAGCACATTTCGGGGACTGCTAATAAGGTAGCTGACGCCTTGAACAGGAAGTGTTTGCTGCTACAGGAATTCAGGGTCAAGACCTTGGGTTTTGAGAATCTGAAGGATATGTATGCAGGTGATGCAGACTTCAGGGAAGCATACTAAGCAACCGAGAACCCAGTTCTCAGGGATAGGAGCCCATGGATTGACTTCATGATCCAGGATGGATTGTTGTTTAAAGGAAATCAATTGTGCATTCCAGATTGCTCTATGAGAGAGAATTTGGTGAAGGAAAAGCATAGCGGTGGATTAGTAGGTCATTTTGGGCATGACAAAACATTCGCCAAGTTGAGAGAATCATATTATTGGCCGGGCATGCGTGCATATGTAAAAATGTTTGTTGACAGGTGCAGGATATGTCAACATGCAAAAGGCCGAAGGTAGAACATAGGGTTCTATCAGCCATTACCCATACCAGAGAGGCCATGGGAAGCCATCAGTATGGATTTTGTGTTGGGTTTACCGAGAACGCAGAGAGGCGTGGATTCCATATTTGTGGTGGTGGAAAGTTTTTCGAAGATGGCACATTTCATTCCGTGTCATAAGACCAGCGATGCAACCCACATCACAAATTTGTTTTTCAAAGAGATTGTGCGATTGCATGGATTTCCGAGGAGCATAGTCTTGGATCGGGATACCAAGTTCATAGGTCATTTTTGGAGGATGTTATGGAAGAAGCTGGGGACTGACTTGGCTTTCATTTCTTCTTACCATCCGCAGACAGATGGGCAGACAGAAGTAGTCAACAAAAGCTTAGGAGATCTGTTGAGAAGTCTGGTGACAGAGCATCACAGCAGTTGGGATCAGATCTTACCATAGGAGGAATTCGCGTACAACGATTCAGTGAATCGGAGTACAGGTAAGAGCCCATTTCAAATTTTGTATGGGACACAGTCGAGAGGAATTTTTGAGCTCAGGGAGCCAGAACCAGCTGAAACTAACAGCGCGAGGGCTGAAGAGTTCGCTGAGGCGATGAAAGAACTTCACATGGAGGTGAAGCAGCGACTACAGAAGTCGAACCAAGAGTACAAGCGCAAAGCCGATCAGAGAAGAAGACAACTTCAGTTTGAAGTTGGAGACATGGTTCTACTGCACTTGAGGAAAGAAAGGTTCCCAAGAGGAACATACAACAAGCTCAATATGAAGAAGATTGGGCCATGCAAAGTTCTGAGGAAATTTGACGAGAACGCATATGAGCTTGAGTTGCCAGAAGGCATTGGGATATCTCCGATTTTCAATATTTCGGATTTATACCCCTACAGGGCTGATACAATAGACACTAGAATCGAGGAACCAATGATCCAGTGGCAGAAGAAATTACCAGTTGCACAGAAGCCTGAGATGGAGTGCATATTGGATAAAAGAGTTGGAAGGAAGACCAGGAGGAAGCAATATTTTGAGTACCTGGTGAAATGGAAGAACCACCCAGTGGAGGATGCAAGCTGGGAAACAGAGACAGTGATACAAAAGCATGGGCAGACTGTGTAGGAGCTCATGGATAGGAGCCGATGAAATCTTTTTGAGCCAAGGAGTATGATGCAGGAGCATCATCGAGGAGAATCTACGACTTCATCAAGCGAGCCAGCGCGGAGGAAAGAGAAGAACAGCTGGACAGTACCAGCGCATACATTTTTGAATCACGATGAAGATTGTTGCGTCGCCATTTAAATGAATGCATTTATATGAAGCGCACTTATATTGTAATATAGATAAGAAGACATTAAATAGTTTTAATGCTGGTAGATAGGGTTAGCTGTAGATTATATAGTTTCACTCCCAGGAGGGAAAACGAATATAGGAACCCTCCTTGTACATTGTATTTTATCCCGGATTATTCTTACATTCAGAAGGGAGGAGCAGACAGAGAGCTTGAGAAGAACACCCATGTACCGATTGAATTAATAGAAGAGAGACTTTGATTCAATTCCATGGATGTGTTCGAATTGTGTGTATTGTTGCTATTATGTTGTTGCATACTTGCTTCTCTTTATGCTTATCTTTTATATGCTGCGTATGTGATTGTGTATCAAGTTCGTAACTTGAGAGAATGAGAAATGAGTTTTAGTTGTTTCTCTGTTTGAGCCAGGAGATTCCTGCATAAAGTGCAGATGAATTCCTCTGCATAGAGTGCGTCGAGGAGGCTCTACAGTTAAACCCTCATTCTCGTTCAACTTGGAGTTGATTTGTGTTATTCAAGCCGTGCAGGTGAAGTGCGGGTCGGATTGAAATCTCAGTAGCAAGTCTGATAAAAGAAAGGTCGGGGTCATTGTGACTGAGAGTGCACCGGACTTGGAAAACTTTAACACTTGGAGAGTGATTGAAGGTTGAGGGCGAGTAGGGTGCTCGAAAGATCTCTGAAGGAGTCGGAGAGAATTCAGCTCAGGAGGGATAGTTCCTCGTTCGTGTTGTAGGAACTGGTCTAGGAGAGATTTTGAACCAAGGAAAAACTTGGCGGACGGAGGATTCTCAAGAGGAAGAGAATTGATGACTTGAAGCTGTCGAGCATATTTTTGAAATCCCGAAGCCCGTCAGATCGCAGAGGAGTTGCGAAGGGATTAACTCGTAGGTGCACGAGAGAATTCAGTTATCATCGTGTATCAGCATATCGGGGTGGCGAATGCAAAGAGCTGCATGCACGTCGGAATAGCGAGTCGCGATACCCTGATTTAATCGGAGCCGTCAATCGGCGGAGGGACAGGTGGCACGAGATCCCGAGGACTCGGGACTCGGCACTTCGACGTTTTCGAATTCGAAAGGAGCACGGAGGAAATCGCGAGGTCACGAGTCGCGAAGGGTCCCACAGGTGCAGTGTGGAGGACAGCACGTGGCATCGCGCATCGGCGTTTGGGGTTTTGGAAGGTAAGAAGTCGTGACCTTTCATATGCCGATTTCCCGATAGGCAAATCCCCGACAGGGTTGAGTCGTTGACCGTTGACCTCGGGGATCGGAGTTTCAAAGTGCACGAGGGTGCACGCAGGGTTCGTGGTTTCGCGAGACCCAATTTCCCGAGATAGTTGCCAGGAGATCAGCAAAGAGTTATGTGGGTGACGAGAACTCCCGAGAGGAGTTGGGAGAGCATTGTTGCTCTTCGGGCCGAGGTTAGTGAAGATCCTGGTGGAGCGACCGTCTATTGGAGGGAGGTTGCGTCACCATGAAATGAGTGAACATCATGGGGGGGTAGCGGTAAAGGAGGGAGCCATAGGAGCTCCACTATCCATGATAATGACAAATTAAAGCATGGTAAAAAATCTCAAAGGTATACTAATAATCAAAGAGCACACCAAAAATAATCAAATCTCCAATATGCACATAAACAGGATAATATGGTCGAAAGGGACCTCCCTCTCTAAAGTAGGTATGCCTCACGCAAGAGGAGCTTGAGACTCCACTTCTAAAGATTAGAGGAAACAAAATTAGTTATAAGGTCCCTTGTGGGATTAACAACCAGTCGGTCAAATCCCCCCGAAGAGGTAATCCTCCATAAAGAATGTGTGTTGTTTGATACTTATCTAACCTAGGGTACTTACAGAATAACCCCTGCAAGTAACCTATGTGGCCCCTAGGTCAAGAAACTAATCAACCATGGTATAAACTATGCACATGAGAACATTCATAAGTCAGTTCCACCATATGGGTAGGGTACCAAAGCATAAAACCTTGAAAGCATCACCTCTCATGGAGGTAAGGGCACTAGAAAGATCCCCAGATATGAATAGATCCCCAGAAATATCTTTGACACTAAGAAGGTATCAGGGGTATATCCCTTCAATTGACCTTGCATGACCTCGTGTTTAACTCCAGTGTAAGCGGAGCTTCCCGATCTTATCGATTATACAATGAATTTTTCCACTCCCTTAATCAGACACATATGTTGATTGAATATCCTTGGAGAAGTTTACTCACAAAATCTATTCCAAGGCTCTAAATCCTAAGCTAGTTTGTGAACCCTAGAAAATAAAATTGTTACTAATCAATTTTAAATTATATCATTAATTTTAATAGCCATGCTTACTCAAAAGGTGTGGTCGTGAAACTAGTGATGTTACGACTCAAAAAGTAAAATAAATGAATATGAAAACTATGCAAAGTCCTAACTTCAATTTCCAATGAATGATATGCTTCAAAAATGCAATTTTCAATTCAATTATGTAATTGTAAATAAAGTGCAATATTTATTTACATGCACTAAGATAAATGAAAAAGACTCAAAAGATCAAAATGCCAATCAATGTAAAATGCCTAATATTTTTGTACTTTCAATATAAGAGAATGAAAATGCAAGGATTGAACAATAGCTTGATATAAATACTCTATTGTGTATAAACATAGACAAACCAAGTAGGATATCAAGGAGAAAAAAACCTAGCCCAAGGTGCAAGGACAATCAAAATGAAAAGATGATGAGAAAGGAACCGCCAAAAAAATCAAACAAAGACCGGTTTCTTGTCATTCCACAAACACCCGATAGTCACCACAAGGGCCCAGGAAGATTCAACAATCATCAAAACCTACCCAACAACCACCAAACCCATCAATCAAATTACAAAGGTTGATTTACATGACTATCAAGGGAAAAACGTGTATGTACATAGCTTGCAGAAGTACAACACACATATGTACATGTATGTCAAGTAAAAACCTACGTATATGTGTCAAAACACAATTAGGCTAAGGAGAAGGTTTAAGAACTCAATATGAATCATACGATAGATGACAAGAAACTCAATATGAATTGAGAGAAATCTAAGGAGAAAAACACTCCAAACCTCGAAAAAGAAGATTCTATCCCTAGTATGGTCATTAATTCTGTTACGAGGAAAATCTCTCTATGGCTAGGGGTAAACCACAATAGATGAAAATTACTGCATAAATAAACTCTAATCTCAAGTATGCTATATAAACAAATATTCTAAATAGACAAGATAAAAAGCCTACCTCATCTGTATGTTCAATGAATTCCACTGTTGAGCACTTGACCCAAAGAAATATACCTGCAACTAGTCCTCAACAACCAAGCAACGCAAGCATATGGTGATAATATATAATGTTAGGAGATTCAATAGCATAATCCATCAACATTCATAACAAATATTCCCATGGAATAATAATTCAAATATTTGTGAGGTATTAATTGGACGAGAAAATAGTATTTCTATTAAGATGTAATCAATAGAAGTGAATGAGTTACAAACTTTCGTGGCTGCATAGTTTAAAACCGAGAAACTAAGTTTATTCCAACTGGGCCTCCACCACTTCAATCCTCCACCAAAGGAAAGATCATATAAGAGAGACAAAGAAGTTCTCAATGAATTAGGGAAGATCTTGGGGGATGACCAATGTGTTCATACTTAAAGGGATGCAGACTCAATGTGAAGTGAATAATTTATCCAGAGTAAATTTGCTCTAAAAGTTGAATTCTTTATCTTCCTTCCCATAGCTCAGATTTGGCCTATTTATATCCCTCAAGTATAACTGAATGACCGAGTCGAAACGTTTCCATTATATGGAAGGTCAAGGATGATAGATATCGTGACGTGACATGGAAACCTGACACCATTTTTAAATTTTGGGCACATTTCCCGATGTATGTGGGTTGTAGTGGTGCAGCCTGCATATACGCATGTTGTAATATAGGCAGGGCACATATATGTGGAAAAATCATATTTTTAGCTCTGGTATTTGCAAAAAGGGACTTCAAGTCTTCATAAGGAAATGGAAACATGCTTTCTATGCAAGATTGCATGGGGTGAGGAAAATATTTCTATAACAACTATAAACATAAAAACACTAAGATGCCTGACTTCATTTAGCATAATAGAGCATACAATATGATTGGAGATGAATAATCAATACTTGAGAGAAACAATATTTATGTTGTGTAACTTAATCCAATTCTCCAAATCTAAGGACTAAAACTAGTCATCCCAAAGTTACCAAATCTGAGGATAGAACTAGTCTTCTCAAAATTATCAAATCTGAGGAAAACCTTGTCCTCCAATATACAAACAAGAAACCAAACCTCAACAATATTTTGGAAATTCCCTCTACCAATTTTTTTTGTGCAGACCACTTGTACGACCTTTTGAGATCACCTAACATCCTCCTAAACAAATCTTCCCTTTCCTAGAAGATCTTGTACAGATTTACATGATTGTTTCCTCAACAACCCACGTACGTATATGCAATTGTTCCCACTGCAACACAGGTACATGCAAAAAATTGTACAAACACTTCGTACAACTCTCTCCACTTCATACAATATTTCCCTTATAAGGTTTCCTCTCTCTCCCACATGTTTCATGTTCCTTTCCCTGCCAAGAATAAAAAATAGAGAGTCATCAACCTTATGCCATATTTTTCATCCTACCAGAATTTCCCTTTGCTTAAATCACCAATATTCCTAGCACAAGTGAAGGCTCACTTATGCTAACTCCATTCTTCTGTTATGATACAATGAGATGTCGCAGTGACCTCTCTCCTTTATCTATAATCATTAGGGGTCAGCATAGAATTCCCTCTACAAGTCAACACCAAATTACGTTTTCCTTGTGGGTGTGAAGCCCCAACACAAGCCCTCAAATCCCATCACCAAAC
Organism: Picea engelmannii; assembly: GCA_009831015.1. Classification (NCBI taxonomy): domain Eukaryota; kingdom Viridiplantae; phylum Streptophyta; class Pinopsida; order Pinales; family Pinaceae; genus Picea; species Picea engelmannii. Next base: position 450,199 of record ML808085.1, on the reverse strand, counting down.
CCATGAATCCCCTACATAAATACAAGGGAGTTTTCACCAAACCTAAAGGATAATCTAGTGCTAACAAAGATTCCCACATGCCTGACCCCTTGGCCTCTTGTGGGAATATCTCCCGAAGCTACAAAATCAACAAAAACAACCTACAAGAGGTTTCTATAGGAACTATAACACTCCTATATGAAACTCCTATAGGAATCCAATAAGAGTCTTAAGAAGCTAGCATGAGTCTTCCAAAGCATTAACAAATCTAGATGAAAATATAATGAGGTAGAATTGAGGTTTCCACCATTGAGAGGAAACCTTTGAGCATCCCAATAGGTTGTTAACTCTTCTATAGGAGACCCGTTGAAACTAAAATTTAATAATAGTTTGACAAAAATCAAAGATCACCATGCACAAATATTTTAATCCTTCAAAATAAATAAAGGACTAACTAATAACACAATTAACATGTGAAAAAAAAGAGAAATTACAACAAGGTCCTTGATCCCTCTTGAGCGGGTCCTACCCAACAAGCACAAGGAACCTTAGAGAAACTGTAATAAGATGAGAACAAAGTCATCATTATTTCATCGAAATCAACAATATGTCAAAATAAAATCTCCAAGTCTTTAACAAAAGCATTCTAACAAAAGTCAATACAATATAAAAAATATGGCTCTCTTTCCCTATTTATATCCTTGAGAACTTGACCTCTTCACTTGAATCAAGGAGGAAATGGAGGAATAGAAAATATTAGTCAATATCATCTAATTTTTGAATTGTTGCTTGCAAGGATTGATCTTTAGTGAATTGGAAGAGCTATGAAGGTAGGTGGGGGACAAGGTCCCTTGATTCATGGAATCCTCCTTTATTTAAGGGGATCAACCTATTTGATGCTACACACATTCATTAGCATAGGAATTAGAGAAACAAGGTATTATAGACACAAAATTCCACCTCAAAAACTTATTCACTAAGAAACATACAAAATGTACTCATGGCTACTCTTAAATATGATCAAAAGGAAAACACTAGTCATATCATGGTGAAAAAATGTAAAATTGTATCTATGATGAGCCTTTGAGATAGAAAATATTTAGGCTCATCAATAACCAAGACCAATTTTAACCAGTGGTGATCTTTGGAATTTGATGATATCATCTAATATTTAAGTGCTCCTTTCAAACTTCAACCTTTTATTCAACTGACTAGTTAATTTCTCCAATTCATTTATTAAGGAAACAATTTCAGCTTTCAATTTCTCACAATTTCCTTCCTTTTCCTTGAATTGGATTCTCACCACTTCTGTAACAACCTAAAATTTCTAAACATCATTTTTAATCATAAGCAAATTAATTCCTAACTGAGACAATAACTTCAACCATCGTCGGCCTTCGGAACTTCTTCCGTCGGGATTTCGCTACTCGCGATGTTTAATGACTTGGACCCGCATGCTTGTGGAAATCGGGAAATCGCCAGTCGGGAGAAGTTCTGAAGGCCGACGATGGTTGAAGTTATTGTCTCAGTTAGGAATTAATTTGCTTATGATTAAAAATGATGTTTAGAAATTTTAGGTTGTTACAACTTCTTCCATCCTTTTTTCCTATTCTATTTGAATCTTTAGACTAATAATGGTCTTCTCAATTTGTTCAAGGACTTATTAATTTTTTTTTTACATCACGATCCTTCTCTTCATATTTCTACAACTTCTCCTTTTGTTTCAAATTATTTTTCTTAAGATTCTGTATTTCTCTTAAGGAATTAATGAGTTGTTTTTTAAGATCTACTTTCGCATCTATTTCAAAAAAAAAATCATCTTTTGAATCCATCTTTTCTTTCCCTTTGTATTCATTTTCCAAAGTATCAGTTTCTATTTCCATGTGTTCTCCCAAGTTCTAACTTTTAGTGGTTAGATTTTTTTCGAAGGAACTAACTCTGATACCAATTGTTGAGAACATACTTATATTGAGAGGGGGGGGTTGAATCAATATAAGTCAATTTTTTACTTTTTCAAACATTCATCAACCATAAGAAAACAATCACATATTAAATGCAGAAGAAGGAATACAAGATTTACTTGCAAACCCTTTTGGGAGTAAACCACAAAACTTCTCTTTATAATTATTTTTATGAACCAACCTACTATTACAAATATTTGTATTTATAAACCTACCGGAGACACCAATCCCCATTGGTACAAATCCTATTAGGAACCAACCTACTCTTACAGATCTTCATATACACCAATCCCTACAAATAAGCACCAACTGGTCAATATACACCAATCTCTTTGTTTGAGTGGCACCAACTTTCTCTTACATATATTCATATACACCAATCTATTATAGACACCAAACCCCGCCGCTAGGCATCAAATTAGCAAGAGACACAAATCTGTTTGTTTGAGCTACATGAACCTTCACCAAGTCTGTTTGCTACTTCTACCTTCACCGGCTATTCTTGTTTCTTCTTCCTTCACCAGATCTAGTCACTACTTCTTCCTTCATCGGGTCTTCTCACTACTTCTATCTTTACCAAGTCTGAAAAAAAAATGAATTTCCAAATGGTAACTTTCTCAAATCCTATTGTTTGAGGCCTCTTCCCAAGAATGATCTTGTACATCATGCCATGTATCAATTTTGTAAACATGATTTTGAAATTTTTGTATGAGGTGCTTATATATGTCTCCTTTGTTCTCTAAAATGTTTACAGTTTGAAGAGTCCTAGAAATGAAGTTATAGTGAAAATGAAAAGTTGACCTATTTGAAATTGATTTTAAGAGAATTTTGAAAGCCTAACATCCATAGGGAATATATCCTAAATTATAGACAACCTGTATTATAAATTTCTACCACATGTACACTAAGATATCTCCTCTATCTTGGTGAATTTTCAAGGTCTCAAACATCTAAGAAAATGAGTTATAGAGAAAGTGTCAAGCTGAACTATTTGAAGATAATTTCGAGATCATTCAGGAGCCCTATCATCAAAAGAGCATATCTCTAAAATTATAGAGAACCCACATATGAAATTTGTACCACATGTACAAGACAATCTCTCATCTATCTTTGAAAAGGTCCCAGGTTTGAAACATCCCAGAAAATAAGTTATAGCGAAAGTGCCAAGTTGATCTATTTGAAACTAATTTGAGGAGCATTCACAAACCCTAACTTGTACAAGGCATATCCCTGCAAGTATAGAAAAAAAAACATCTAAAATTTCTACCCCATGTACAATAATATATCTCCTTTGTTTCCAAAAATTTCCAAGGTATGAAACATCCCATAACATAATTTATAGTAAATGTTCCAAGATAACATGTTTGATACTAATTTCAAGAGAATACAGGAACCCTAAATTCCATAGGGCATATCTCTGAAAGTATTAAAAAAAAACATTTTAAATGTGTACCACATGTACACCAAGATCTCTCCTCCATCTCCTACAAATTTCAAGGTATGAAACATCCTAGAAATAAAATTATCATGAAAATGCCAAGATGATCTGAAACTTGTGTCTCAATTCAATATTAGATAATCCATTTTTCACACACTAACTTTCTCTCAATGAATTCTCTTTTTATATTTTTTCATAACCCTTCATGAATGGACATGGCCCTTAATTAAATAATTAATTCCCAATTCCATGGGAAAATACCCCAAACCCATGGCTTTGAAACCACCATTTTACTTTTTACTTTTGTTGTGTGAATTGTAATCTTAAATAAATCTTGGAAATGTTGTGTGAATTGTAATGTAATAATATTACATTAATGAAATAATTAATCCTTTGACATCAATGACAATAATTCCAGCATGGGATACTCAATTTGGTGCTAACATGCTTTGCACACAACAATGGTATATGACATGTAACAAAAGGGTATCATGGATGTAAAAGTCGTGGACTTTATTTAAAGGATAGGTGGTTCAATGACATTTGAAATCCAATGTATTGCTAATCAATGTTATTCATTCTGAAATATAACTCTTATAGAAGAGACACATATGATTAATGGTAAACCAAAGAGAACTTAGAGACCTCAAATAATGACACTAGAAAACTGGCTTTGAGCATATGAAACAAAGAAAGAGAAGGAGATTGTAGAATTATTTGAAAAAATTCCATTGAGATGAAAAGGAAATATGTAATTTATGAGATTATTTATTGGGAGAATATTCAGATATCCCACTTGCTATATCTCATGCATATATTAAAAAATGTTTCATCTTCTTTATAAATCCATGTGTGTAATGTACCCAACCATCCCCAGGCTAGGCTACGCCACATCAAGCCCAATTCTACTTCTTTCAACTTCTGATCTAACTTTTTATTAATAAATATGCATGAAATATTCACATGTATAGATCAAGATTCATGCTACGACATAAATAAATGAGACGTATGTCATGCACATCAATAACCAACAAACATACATGTTGTAGATACGAATTTCATAGATAAATAAATACACAATAGAATAAATAAATAGGTAAATAAAACCATGACAAAAATAATGTATCTTTCATAGGCTTCTCATAGGCTTCTCAATAGCCACAACAATCCAAATTACACCATATTTGTTCTACCTAGCCTACAAAACCCAAGAGAATGGATCCCCTTCTCTGCCATGCAGTCCCTCATGTTGTCCATCTCCTTCTAGGGATCTAGTGCATCTGATCAAGAATATGCATGTTGGGACTCTCAAGATTTGCAATTGTGAGCAAAGTTGAACATAGGCCAAATCATCTCATAAATGTAGGAATTAATTCATGGCTAGAATACACCATCAGTCTTTATAGCCAACAAAACCACGACTCCTCCCCAACAACTTGTTTTCCTTTCTGAAGCCAAAACACGAATGAAGAAAGATGAGTGGGTGAAAGAATGAGTGGAGAGAGAACAAGGTGAAAGCTGTGAACAATGAATGAGTGAATGAGTGAAGCATAAGCAACCCCCACCATAGACCAAAGATGGGTTTATGTATTTTTTGGGATTAAGGAACCACTTGGCCTTCCCCTCAAGAAGCTCATATAATTGTTATTCTCCATTAAAATGAAAATGGGTAAATAAAATATAAAATATATACTTGTTGGAATATATAATTCCTACTTATCTAATATGATGCATTAAGAAGTAGAGTCAATCTCTACGTGAGTTATGTGATCCTATTATTAAGAGGTTCTTAGAGAGTTGGATTTGTGAGATCCTTGTTTGGTGTGTGGTTGAGATATTCTCTCAAGCTCCTCAATTATCTTTAGAATAAGTTAGATTTGATAACTATCAATGAGCTCTATATAATAAGCCACCAATGTATTGTATAATATAATTCAGTAATCTAATAGTAATGTCTCTCTCATTTGTTAATAGTGAAAAATTGAAGCCATGACAGTGATGAAGATATGACCACAAAGATATTTAGATAAGTAGTCATTAAGGGAGAGTGTTGGAATGATCAAAATCTGGACCAGGGGTCAAATTTTAGCCCAAAAATTGACATTCTCGGAATTGCCTCAAATCGGACGTGAGCATAGCCCTCATCATCACGAAACCAACGCAATTCGTTTCGTCTCAAACAGACATCGGGAGCGAAAGATATAGCGATATTTTCAGAAAGTTAAGCAGGTAAACAAAAATGCTGACTGTACCTGTCCGTACAGTCCGTACGGCCACGTGGCAGGGCCGTACCATCATGATGACGTGGTAGTTTGATGACGTGGCATATTTTTATTGGTTGGTGGTTGTCCAATCGGGTGATGGAACGTGTCATTTATATCCAATAAGGTGTGGACACGTGGCCCAATTCATGGGCGCCACGTGTCCCTATATGGTTGGTCATTATTTTCATGTGTAAAAGTTTATGTGGAGTCCATGGGGTTCGAACCCCGAACCTCCCCCAACACCAATGCCTTCATAACACTCTGCTAGCCAAGTTTCCCGCCGATGTTTCTTGCATATGATGTGGACGCACTATTATTTAAAGTTGTATGTTATCATATATGGAAAAAGGGGCGGGCCGGGGCTTAAGCCCCGACCCATGGTTCTATTCCATAGCATATGACCATATGTTGCATACATCCGCACGAGAGTCAATACGACATGGTTTGTGTTGTATTACATATAACCGTATTTTATATACATTGGCTCGTGGTTGTTTGTGACCGGTGGTATAACCCGTGGTCCATTATATAACCATAGTTTTTGTATTGGGCACGGATTATAATATGGATCTGTTATAACATATGACCCATGGTTTTTTTTTAATACATAACCATTGTATTGTATTGCGCGTGATTTCACCATAGTTTGCCATAGTATTAAACATGGTGTAACGGCTATGTTAATGCGCGCGGTTGTATTGTTTTAATATATGACCATTTTAAATGTGGTGCGCGGGGTGTTAATTGATTAGCCCATGGTTTTCCATAGAACCGGAGCGTGGGGAAGAAGTTGCACGGTTATGCAATGGTTAACCACCTTTCTTTTTTAGCTCGAGGTCGTATGATCATATGACCGAATGCCAAGGCGGTTGGGGGCTGGAGGTGCCCTAACCGTCCTACAGTTTGAAATGTTTTCGGAACCGCTCGGTGCTGGGTTTAAACGCGCGTTTGGGAGCATGTTCCAGGTTCATGCACACAGAGGTGCGTTTTGTAGAACCAGTTCTAGCAAAGTGGAAGGAGGAAAATGGAGGAGGTATAACTTTCTCAGTTTTTGGCCGATTGAGGTGCCGTAAAATCCCAGCCAGGGGTTTTTGGACGTGCTGGATCCATTGGTGCTATTTCCACAACCATTTGAAGACTTCTTCTGCAATTTTTTCACCATTGAAGTTCCAGGAAGCTCCAGGGAGCTCGAAGCCCTCTTTGATCGAGGACATGGTTTGGTGAGCCTATGTCTGTTTTCTATGATTTAAATATCATGTTTGGCTAATTGCTATTCTCTAAACACATTGGGACAGGTTTCAGAGGCTTTTGAGGACTTTTACAAGTGTTTTTTCCAAAGAGAAGCTCAAGGAAGCTTATGGCCACATGTAGAAGAGGTTATGCCTAGATGAGCCATGATCCATTTTCAGAGTTCTATTAGTCATTTTTGGGGTTTTAATATGTTCTGATCTCAATGGTACAATTTGTTTTTCCATTGGAGTTGAGCAACATCTTGTAAAAGAAATTTTGACTAATTAATCCTAGAGAGCCAAGTCCATTATGGAGGCTCAAGGAGATGTAGCCCGGAGGGGGGTGAACTCCTTTATCATGTTGTTCTTGTTGTGCGTTTGATGGTTTATTTGCTACAAGTTGTGTTGTTGTGTATTTGATTTAAGTACATATTTAACCATCTAAAATAACAATTGCTCACACATAAGCAATTTACAAGAAGATACATGAACTTAACACATAAGTTTATTTTGCATATTTTTACACATGAAGCAAGGTCCTGTAAAGTTTATTTTAATGAAGTAGGGGTGCTTGCATAGCATAACAAGTCAGCCTTCTATTTTCAGATCAGGTGGTATCAGAGCATAAGTTTGTTTCGCTCATGTGTTTTCCAGTGATAGCTTGAGATTTAGCTATTGGTTTTTGTGAAAAGTTTTGTGTTGAAGTTGAAGTTTGCAAAGATGGCAGAAGCTTCAAGAAGTAATAGTTTTCATACAATTTCATTATCTTCAGTCTTTAACAAAGAAGAGATTCTAACTTTGAGAGATGTGATGAAAAAGATGTGTGAAGGCAGCGATGAGCGCATTGTCCTTGAAGAGCAGTTGATGGCCATGAAGCAGGAGAAAGACCAGCTTTTGCAAAGGTTGCATGAGATGGAGAATCAACTCCATGAGGCAAAGGAAACCCTTACTAAGTACATGCATGGACATAAGGTATGCAGTGTTAGTTTATCTTCTAATTTCTCTAAAGATGAATGTTTTTGTGGTTTTGAGAGTCACACAAGAGGAATAGGGTCCAAGTTGTTGTTAAAAATGGGCTATGAAGGTAAAGGTTTGGGTAAACATGCACAAGGCATTGTTGAGCCAATTATTGTTGAAGAAAGACCCAGGTATTGTGGTCTTGGATATGAATAGCAAGATGGAGCAAATCCCAAAGTCGAGGAGACAAAGTGAAAAGTTCGAAGCATAAGCTTTGTTTCAAGTTCACCTCCTCGGGAAGGCTTTAAAGGTGAAAGTTCGAGAACTTTTGTTGAAAGTTCGATCCCTTCAGCATGCAAGGTTTGTGTTCAAGATGAATGCAAATGTGAAAGTTGTGACAATGATGAGGACAAGAACATTGTTGATGGTCTTCAAAGGAGAGCTTGTAACTCTTCAGCTTCACCTCCTCATAGAGGCGATAAAGGTGAATGTTCAAGGTATAACTCCGCTTATCATTCAGTTGCATTTGATTATGATAAATTTGGAAGAAAGAATCCTTTTACATATTGTGGTTTGTTTAACCGTCATGTTTCAAAGTGTTGGAAAAGATTAACCGCTTTCAGGAAACTTTCTAAGCAAAGACAGCATGAAAGGAGGATGCAAAAGGTTTGCACTCATTGTCAGAAGCGGGGTCATCTTGTTGACCAATGTTGGACGTTGCATCCAACTATTCGTCCACAGCCTCAGAAGCAGTTGGATAAGAAGATTGGTAAGAATGGAAGCGGAGATTCCATCATTGATGTGAGTCAGGATGATTCACAAGAGGACGATGTTCTGCAGAAAAAGTCACCGTTCAGTTGGTTTGGTAAGAAATGGTTGGATTTCTTGACCAAGTGAGGTTTGCATTTGTCTGATTGTAAATGCACTTTTCAGCGTTATGTGTGCATGGGAAGGTCGATATGATGTTTAAATGAAGTTTCGACTGGTGTTGATGATTTTCTGATGACTATGTTGTGTCGATCGTGTTGTTCGACTTGTGTTTAGTCGATGGTGTTTATTGACTTGAAAGTTGATTTTGAAAACGCCATGTACTTTGATGAAGTACGAGATGCGACAGTTTGTTTGAAGAAGAAAAGTTTTTGTTGGCATCATTTTTCAATCTTGTATAATTTATTTTTCAAGATTGATGTTATCTTGCCTTGTGACAAGATGTCATAGGAAGTTTTGCAGCCATTGGAGAGATGATTATGTTGACACCGAAGAGTTCGATAGAGGGACTTGATTCTCAGTGGGAAGGTTGGCAGTCTTCCAAGCACAGAGAGAGCAGTAGGTCAGCAGCAGCCAAAGAGCAGTGGTTGAAGGACATAGCTAGTTGCAGTGCACGGCATGTCAGAGTATTCAGGTGATTTTCGAAAATATTTTTATATAACTTGAAAGATGATCATAAGCTTTTGTGGGTCCAAAATCCTTTCAGTGGGAAGGTGTGATCAAAATCTGGACCAGGGGTCAAATTTTAGCCCAAAAATTGACATTCTCAGAATTGCCTCAAATCAGACATGAGCATAGCCCTCATCATCACGAACCCAAAGCAATTCGTTTCGTCTCAAACAGACATCGGGAACGAAAGATATAGTGATATGTTCAGAAAGTCAAACAGGTAAAAAAAAATGCTGACTGTACCTGTTCGTACAGTCCGTACAACCATGTGGCAGGGCCATACCATCATGATGATGTGGCAGTTTGATGATGTGGCATATTTTTATTGGTTGGTGGTTGTCCAATCGGGTGATGGCACGTGTCATTTATAGCCAATAAGGTGTGGACACGTGGCCCAATTCATGGGCGCCACGTGTCCCTATATGGTTGGTCATTATTTTCATGTGTAAAAGTTTATGTGGAGTCCGTGGGGTTCGACCCCCGGACCTCCCCCAACACCAATTCCTTCGTAACACTCTGCTAGCCATGTTTCCCGCCAATGTTTCTTGCATATGATGTGGACGCACTATTATTTAAAGTTGTATGTTATCATATATGGAAAAAGGGGCGGGTCAGGGCTTAATCCCTAACCCATGGTTCTATTCCATAGCATATGACCATATGTTGCATACATCCGCGCGGGAGTCAATACAACATGGTTTGTGTTGTATTACATATAACCGTATTTTATATACATTGGCTCATGGTTGTTTGTGACCGGTGGTATAACCCATGGTCCATTATATAACCATAGTTTTTGTATTAGGCGCAGATTATAATATGGATCCGTTATAACATATGACCCATGGTTTGTTTTTAATACATATCCATTGTATTGTATTGTGCGCGATTTCACCATAGTTTGCCATAGTATTAAACATGGTGTAACGGTTATGTTAATGCGTGCGGTTGTATTGTTTTAATATATGACCATTTTAAATGTGGCGTGCGGGGTGTTAATTGATTAGCCCATGGTTTTCCATAGAACCGGAGTGCGAGGAAGAAGTTGCATGGTTATGCAACGGTTAACCACCTTTCTTTTTTAGCCCGAGGTCGTATGATCATATGACCAAATGCCGAGGCGGTTGGGGGCTGGAGGTGCCCTAATCGTCCTACAGTTTGGACCGTTTTCGGAACCGCTCGGTGTTGGGTTTAAACGCACGTTTTGGAGCATGTTCCAAGTTCATGCACACAGAGGTGCTTTTTGTAGAACCAGTTCCAGCAAAGTGGAAGGAGGAAAATGGAGGAGGTATAACTTTCTCAGTATTTTGCTAATTGAGGTGCTGTAAAAGCCCAGCCAGGGGTTTTTTGACGTGTTGGATCCATTTGTGCCGTTTTCACAGCCATTTGAAGACTTCTTCTGCAAGTTTTTCACCATTGAAGTTCCAGGAAGCTCCAGGGAGCTCGAAGCCCTCTTTGATCGAGGACATGGTTTGGTGAGCCTATGTCTGTTTTCTATGATTTAAATATCATGTTTGGCTAATTGTTATGCTCTGAATACATTGGGACATGTTTCAGAGGCTTTTGAGGACTTTTAAAAGTGTTTTTTCCAAAGAGAAGCTCAGGGAAGCTTATGGCCACATGTAGAAGAGGTTATGCCCGGATGAGCCATGATCTGTTTTCAGAGTTCTATTAGTCATTTTTCGGGTTTTAATATGTTTTGATCTCAATGGTGCAGTTTGTTTTTCCATTGGAGTTGAGAAATAGCTTGTAAAAGAACTTTTGACTAATTAATCCCAGAGAGCCAAGTCCATTATGGAGGCTCAAGGAGATGTAGCCCAGAGGGGGGTGAACTCCTTTATCATGTTGTTCTTGTTGTGCGTTTGATGGTTTATTTGCTGGAAGTTGTGTTGCTGTGTATTTGATTTAAGTACATATTTAACCATCTAAAAGAACAATTGCTCACACATAAGCAATTTACAAGAAGATACATGAACTTAACACATAAGTTTATTTTGCATATTTTTACACATGAAGCAAGGTCCTGTAAAGTTTATTTTAATGAAGTAGGGGTGCTTGCATAGAATAACAAGTCAGCCTTCTATTTTCAGATCATGGAATATATAATTCCTACTTATCTAATATGATGTATTAAGAAGTAGAGTCAATATCTACGTGAGTTGTGTAATCCTATTATTAAGATGTTAGTAGAGAGTTGGATTTGTGAGATCCTTGTTTGGTGTGTGGTTGAGATATTCTCTCAACCTCCCCAGTTATCTTTAGAATAAGTTAGATCTGATAACTATTAGTGAGCTCTATATAATGAGCCACCAATGTATTGTATAATGTAAGTCAGTAATCTAATAGTAATTTCTCTCTTATTTGTTAATTATACTTAGTCCCTCAAGCCCCTTCTCTTGTGCAATCATAACCCCCTATAACTTTGTCCTTGTCCATCCAACAACCAGTGATGTATTTAATATTAATAATGATCAAACATTAGATTTCCTAGGCACACTGGCCTCTTTCAATTGTTTGGGCACTCTGGCCTTTCATGGATTAAAAAAATATATTATTTAATACAGGCTCAAAACCTGAGGTGTTACATCCCCTCCCCCTTATTTTGGCACTATCCTCAGTGCATATACAAAATAGAAACAAAATTTCAAAATTTATTCAAAAAGTTGTGGGTACTCTGCCTGCATGGCATCTTCATGCTCCCAAGTAGCATCTTCAAGACCGTAGTAGGTCCATTGGACTTTTACTAGCTCAATAACTCGATTATAGAGCATTTTCACTTTTTGTTCGAATATTCACATTGGCTGGACCTGAAAGTCTCCCTCTATCTCCACATGAATCATATGTCAATCACTAACATGGTTAGGATCATGTACATATTTTTTATCAAAGAGACATGAAATACATTATGCACATTTATGGAAGTAGGAAATGCAAGCATGTATGCAACTGGACCTATTCTATCCAATATCTCAAATGGATGACAAAATATGGCTCCTAGATTTGTACAACTACCCAAATTCAAAGAGCTCTTCTTGGGATTCACTTTTAAAAGAACATGCTCCCCCACTTTAAATTCCCTAGCTATCATGTTCTTATCTGCATAAATTTTTTGTCTATCTTGAGCTGCATTTAAATTATGCTTATTTCTGCCCCAAGGGGGGCAACTCAATTGGAAAGTGCTGTGAAAATGAAGTTCCATGAGGTTTCGAGTTCAACTCCCCCCGACTTATAATGGGTGCCGTGTATGGGGCCTCATGGGAACACCTATAGGTTATAGTGGTAGAAGTTGGATAACACGTCCATGTGTAATGCGAGCACATGCCCAACTAGTTGTTGATTCCTCCAGACATAAAAAAAATAAAAATAAATAAAAAATAAAAAATAAAAAAAAATTATGCTTAGTTCTAACCATCTGGTGTTCTATATTCTTGAGAAATTCTAGAACAAGTACCACTCTATATATTGATTTGTCCCAAATCATTGGAGTATTGCATTTCCTACCGTACAATGCTTCAAATGGGCTCATTTTCAATGAAACTTGATACCCATTATTATATGCACACTCAACCAAGTGCAAGTAATCTTCCCACTAAGATGGATTATCTATCACATGCATTCTCAACATGTCATCAATTAATGTAACACACCCACGACGGGGCATAAATATTTTCTCTTTTCTTAAAGGACAAAATCTCCATTCATGGTTTCTAATTTGGAAAGTCAGAGAACTAGTTTGACCTCTTGGTCAAGGATCTCCAATTCTGAAGCCAAACAACTCTCTAAGACCTAGATGGTGTCATTCTAAAATTAAACACAGAACATTTCATTTTCTTGGTGAAGGTTTAAGAGCACCTAGACCTTCCCTTTCATTCCCCTACAAAATCTCAGAGTACTGGACATTAGCTCCTTTTCTAGATAAGCCCCTTCTTGATGTGACCTTGGGTGATGAACTTATGGGACCTCGTGATTGTGGACGTGGCCAAAGGTGGTTTAATTCAAACTGCTTTTTGGCCCACAATTCTCCTTGAGCCTCCATGTTTCATCTTTTCAAATCCATGGTTTGAATTGTGGTCCGACCTCAAATTTTTAATGTACGTGCAACTGTTATCCCCAAAATGTTATGGGACCATGGATCCCCTGATCTTGATGGTACTTTGAAAACTGACAGTTCAGATTTGTCCCTCTCAGACCTATGGATCAGATCTAACCTCTTGCAAAAAACAACAGATGAGATATCCTTTGTGATTTCGGGTTTCGAGAGTTTCAACTCTCATAACCCTACTCTCTTCTGTACTTCAATATTTTGCGTTGACGATCTATGGAAACTTGTCCTCCTAATCAATGGCCCTGCCTTTACTTAGGGTGGTTGACCTTTCAATTGGATCAACAGTGTTCTGGCCCTCTTCTCGATCAACATTCGAGATCTCCTTTGGGTTTTAGACTTCTGAGATCTCAAATATCAAACTTCACCCTTTTTTCTAATGGATTTTATCCAGAGGCTATAATCCATTCATGCATTTCCTCTTGATCCGACGATCGAGGATTACTTCGGGTCTTTACCCAAAGTCCATAGATTTTCTCCTAGTCTCCCATAGATCAGATACCTATGAATTACTTTGGATATTTATCCGGAGTTCTCATATTTTCACCACGTCTCCCTTGGATCTGATAGTTTAGATCCACTTCCGGTGATCTGACACTTGATATTCACTTTGTATGATCTGGTGAATCATCTTCACTTTGTCCAATCAGACGATTGGGATTCACTTCGGATTTTCGGGACTTCAGACTTAGTGAATCTCAAATCTCAACTGAGAAACTCTCGGAATGATTTCTCAAAGCTGCTGATTTGATGACTCAGATTCACTTTGGTAATGAGACGCTTGAGGTTTACTTCAGATGATCTGACGATTGACATTTACTTCGAATGATCCGATGGTCAACGTTTACTTTGGATATTTGTCCTCCTCCTTGTCCACAATCCTCTAGAATTGTGGATCTTACGCCATCTATCCTCATTTACAATGGATGGTCCCAATTTACCTTAGGACTTCGAGACTTTGACAAGTCTATTCTCCTATGCACACAAGGGTTAAGTCTCATGAATTTACATCTAGATCCAATGGTTACTGGTCCTTCATGCTCAGATCCAACAGATGGGATACGTTCCTCTCCTCTGTGCTTCCTTTGTTTACTGGATGCTGATATAATGGTATAGGCTCCTCTCCACAACCGATCTGACGACCATTATCGCTCCTTGTCCTGGGATTTCAAATTCCTCTATCTTAGAGGATTTTCCAAGTATTAAAAGGCCTCAAATTTTGTTCCTCCTACGAGTCTATCTCTTGGACCTTGTCTGAACTTCTAAAAAGAAATCATCTCTTCTAAGCTTTGGGACTATGAATAAGTTCTACTCTTGTGCCCTCTTAGAACTATCTCTTATGAGATTCCACTGCTTGAACCTCGAAGGTATCTGTCCCTTCTATTCCTCAAAGGGATGTATGTGCCCTCCTGGGAAATTTCTCTCAAGCACTCCTTACTGAGCTACAAAGTTTTCTATAACTTTGTGAGTGTCTCCTAAGTTCTCTGTAACTTTGTGTTGAGGTTTTTTGTCACTCGAACATGAGAATATACCGAAGCGTGGACTCTGAATCTCATAGATCGGATGATCGAGAAGGATCCCGAAAGATCATAGATCCACAGTCCAGATTAACTTTGGGACTTCGAGACTTCAGAGATTTTTACTTCCCTTATGACGAACTCACAGTTCGTTGAAGTTGTGAAGTTCGAAGGACTCAAGGGGTTAACTCCCGCACTCCTTTTTGTATCCAATAGTCACAACGGACTTTGGGTCTTTCCAAATAGTTTCGCGTTCATTTGTCATCTGAACAAAGGAGCCTTCCCTTTCGATACCTCAATATCGCTACTTTTCCTGTATTTTGTTAGCTCTGAAAGGCTTAAGAGCTTTGTGTTCTTTCTCTAGAACATAAAACTTCAAAGAATCCTTTCGCGCACCTCTTACGTTCATTCCTCAACTCTAGAACATAAGTGGCTCTCGGTCTCTGTTTTCCTCGCAGAGAGCCTGTGTATATGTTCACTATCTCTCCTGAGCTTTAACAGACTCCATCCTCCAAGGAACTCAAAATGACTAGGAGGGTCGACATGCGTACATGAAACTATTTCTAAGGTCATCAAACTCATAGTTCATGGATCTAGCTTAATCCCCCACAAGACGCAAACATTTACGAGTATAAAACATATCCCATCCATATAATTTCCTACTTGCCTAATTATACAATCAAGCAGAGACCAAAACGGGATGTAGTATAAATCATTAAGCAAACATATCTATCCCTGCAACATTCATAGGATATCCAACTTTAATTCACAGTACCACTTAAATACACAAGATGTGTGATTACTTATCTATTACAGGTGGTAGCCAACTAACTAATTGTGGGTGTTCATATTTCCACCTGACCATAGGCTCAGAGGCATACATTCTTATCACTCTAGCCATCCCCGTGCCAAACCATGATATCACTAAGTAATTCTTGCAGTTCTCAAGGACTTTTTCTCTGTTTCATCTTCTGCTTGGGTTTTGTTCTCTACAAACGTTCACAAATTTTCTTATCTTTTATGGCCTCATTGAGGTTTATCAGATTCTCACTCATCATCAAGCTCACAACCTTCTCTTCATTATCCACTAGAGATCTCTATGCATTCTCCTTATCCATTTTTATATCTTTCTTCCAGGATGGTTCTTGACCGATCATGTTCCTTTTGTCAGAAGGGAACTCTAGTCAGCTTGGAGTTGGCCCTTGACCAAGTTTTGGGAGATACTTGCTCATATTTGACCATTTTTGGGACTTCAACGCCCTATCGAAGGAAGTGTGCAAGACAAAGTAGAGATCACGGGATCTCGACCCACTTTGGGTCCTTTTTGGGTTTTTAGGGATAATGTAATGGGATTGGGATGTCGGCCCGTGGGTTTACCAATACTTAGGACCACCTTTGTAAATGTATAAGTAGAAGTCTAAGCTATATAATAAGAGGCTCAAAAGTGAAGTTAGTATCATCTTAGTGGTAAGAGTTGATCTATGTGATAAACTTATAGAGTTGAGTGCAATTATTGTAAGTGTTGAGTGCATGGATTGTAAGGAGGCTTTGTGCTAGATCTACTCAGGGAAGGAGGATCTGGCGAGGTGCACATAGATCTCTTTTCCTATGCAAAGTAGGATTTTGATAATCTTTGTGCCGTAACCTGATTGACTGAAGCTAATATAGAAGAAGAGTTGGTGGACATAGCACCGGGGTGGGGGTGAACCAGGTAAATACTATGTGTTGTGCTTTGTGATTACTCTTAGATGTTTTGTATTGCTAAGTGCTTAGATTAGATTGGATAGTTCTATTCTTTCTTTGTGCTTCTGAGATGTGAATGAATGTTATATCTCATATATATCAATATTCTTAGTGATGATCTACTGGATTTGATCTATTTTACTTTTGCTAAGTGATGGAATCTTAGATCTAAGTGAATGTTGCGATGATTTGTACCTTCTACAAAGTATAATAAGGAATGTATATTGATGAATGACCTATGATAAGTGCTTTCTAAGTGTTGAAATCACATAGTTGTGTCCCAACTAAGGTTCCAGACACTTGAGTCTTGCAACCACCCCTGCCTCTACCTCGGGTGAGACTTCATCTGCTTCGCAGGTTTTGCCTAAAGGGCCAGTAGTTAGGGTTTTGTTGGTGTATTGTTGTAAGCGTTGAAACCCGGATCTACTCCTGTGCCAACAAATGGTTCTGTTGATGGGACTGAAACTGTGATTTCTAGGAACTAAGAAAGAAAATATTTGTGCAAAGATTCGATCTAGAAATCGTGAAATCTCTGTGTGTAGATTTGTTGCCCTAGTGCATGGATTTTCATTTGACCCGTGAATCTTTGTGCTAAAAAGATAAGGCCAAATATGAAGAAAAGAAGTAATATATGAATGCTTTGTGCTCTAAGAAAGGTAAAAGAAGAAGTTTCTAAGGAAAAAAGGTCAGATCTGCAAAAAAATTGTAAGATCTGTAAGCTTTGTGCTCTGATAGAGGTAAGAATAGTCAAAAGTTTTTAGATCTGGAAGATTTGTGCTCTGCAAAAGTAAAATAAGTGAATATTTTTGTTTCTAGAGTACGGATCTAGGTATACTATGTCCTAGCTCGAAAACTAGGGCTCTGATAAATGAAAGAAAGTTTGATATGAATATATCTGATAGATATGTTATACCTATATATAGAAATAATGTCTGGACTAACAAGTAGATGTAGGATCCTTGAAAGAATTTTTTGCAGGCTAGCTAGCATAACCCTAGTGTGCAGTACATAAGAGGTTGGGGATCATTTAAAAGAGAGAGAGGATTAACCCTCTA
Source organism: Picea engelmannii (assembly GCA_009831015.1). Classification (NCBI taxonomy): domain Eukaryota; kingdom Viridiplantae; phylum Streptophyta; class Pinopsida; order Pinales; family Pinaceae; genus Picea; species Picea engelmannii. The sequence goes on along the minus strand of ML808085.1, from coordinate 432,517 downwards.
TTACAGTTGTAGAAGACTGAGACATCTTGCTAAGGAATGCCCTGGTGGAAGACCTAGTTGTCTCTATTGCAAAGCTTTGGACCACAAAGTATTAGATTGGCCTAGAATGATTGCTAAAATTGAAGGCATGAATCTAAAAGAAGAAAGCCCTAAGGCAGATCTAGAAATAACACAACCCTAGAGAGAATAAGACGAGATGTTACTATAGATACAAGACACCTTGAATGATCACAGACATGTTAGATTATCATAGGTATTTAACAAGAAAGAATGCATCGAGGTAAGAATAAGAGACTTTGACATTGACTGTGTTCTGGATGAGGAAACACAAGTGAATGTTATGACAGAAAGAACTTGGGAAGCTATAGGGAGGCCTATTATGACCCCTTCAATGAGTGGAATAGGGTTATTCAGAGGGAAAATAGTGAACCTATGCGGAAGTCTCAATCAGATATCTATGAATGCTAATGGAACTTCAACAGAAGAAGATTTTGAGATTATCAAATTTATTGAGGACAGTGCCTCATTTACTATGTTACCTGGAAATTATTGGATTGAAAGAAATCAAGCCAGAAATAAGGAAGAAGAAAACATTTTATAACAACATAGACAATATTTAAAATACTTCATGACCAGAAGGATCATGCGGTTGATTGAAGAATAGGAGAATAGATCGAAGCTATATCACACTAGGAACCTAGATGTCAACGTTATCATAACACTAGAGGACTCATAGAATATTGAAGTTTCTATCTCAGATAAAGAAGAGATGTTATACCTGAACCCTAAGAAAGAACCTCAGCATCACGAAGTAACTATATCCAAGGAAAATAGGAACTAGAATGGGAAAATAACTACTGAGATGAAGCTCATTGGAAAGAAATCTAGAAAGTTAAGTAAGAAGAGGGAAAAGATTGAAAAGTTGCAGAAGATTCCAGATAGAACATCACAGAAAGAAAACATGTAGAATGGGAGCTTCACCGAGACATTAGAATATCGACCTATGGAACTTCACTGTGATGAAGCGATATAGTCGTTGGACCGATATACCCATTCGACTTCCACCCCGAACGGACAAAAAATCATTAAAGGATCATCACTAGACCATTGGACCACACCATAATGAACAAATCAATGTTAATGGAAGCTTCATGCCCATTGCAAGAAGACCATTTCTAAATTTCTTATTTAGTTCATCATGCCATGCACGAAGAACACTTTTTCCAACTGAGAATTAGAAGCCTGTAGAGTATTAGTTGTATACAGTGGTCATTGTGATTTGGTTGGTCATCCTAGTACAGTATCTGAGATCATTTTGAGCCCCAAATAATTTGTTTTCCTGAGTACGTATGTCCAATGAATTTAGCACAACCAAAGAATCTATAAGAGAGGTACTTGCTAGCCTCAGAACTGAAAGAGTCATGTCAGAATGAGGGTTTTCTACAGGTTTTTAGGCATCGTCGATGAGAGGAATGCAAGCCTCCCCATTGACTGCTCAAGCAGGAACATCCCGAGCCGACGCAGAACGCGTAACCAAACCGGAAGATGCAACCTTCCCGGACCTTGAACCTTTTGAGCCCTTAGCCGCAAAGTTCAGTACCTTATGGTACTTGAATGATATGAGAAAAAAATGGAAATCCAATGTTTTATTCCACACCTATTACAATCAGTTGAAGTGTGCCATCCAGTCTGAGCCTTGGATAACCCCAAATACCCTCTTCAAGTTTAGGCCCTTAATTAATTTGAGTGCAGACCACTACTTCATTTACATAATAGCACATGCTAATGAGAACAAAGAGAAGTTACAATCTTATTATAATATGACAGAAGAATACCTGGAGGAAATCACCAAGGAATGGTCGATAGACCTCCTTGTTTCAACAGACCCCATAGAATTGTCTGACGTCGACAGACCAGAAGCTACACAGGATACACCTGAGCCCAGTAAGACGAAGAAAATAATGAAGGCAAAGAAGGATGAGGAAATACATTATATAGATAGAATATTTGTAAGGACCACATCCATTTCACCCGAGAAAGAAGGTAATGATGAAGAAGTTGAACAGAGGCTAGAATACAAAGAGGACTCATCAAAGAAAAGAAAGGTTTCACCTCTGAAACATTCCTCCTGGAAGAAACCTAGAACCCCTGTAACCAAGATGAAGACCACGCTCACCCCAGATGACTTCAGTTTCCTCCTCGCCACTATGAACAAAGTTATAGAATAAATAATAGAAAAGAAGGAAGCCAAGCAAGAGGCAATGTACAATAGAATTGAGAGTGAGCTACAAGGAGTGTAGCAGGAACTTCGGTGTAGCCACACAGTCTCCACTGTGCCCTTGAAAAAAGGAACAACAGAAGAGGGAGATGAACTAGTTCAACTCTGTAAGATTGTTGCCACAGTCGAAGCACGCCTTTAGAAATCAAAGGAAGAAACCACTCAGGCCACCCAGGCCTTAAATCAAGCATAGGAGGAAATCATTGAGTAGCACTGAGCTGTGTAAGAAGAGAATGACACTCTCCTAGCAAAATTGGAAGAAGACAGAGAGAAGATCCAAAAAGAAAAGGAGTAGCTTCTCGCGAAGCAGAACGGGATCAAAGAAGCCATCAATAGAGCATTTTTCTCTGTGACCAGCTTAGAGTAGAAAGCAAAATAACCCTTAGAATGCCAAGTGATGAAGCTTGTTGAAGTTAACCAGTAACTTCAACAAAGAGTCATAGAATTAGAGCTTCAGACCATACCAATTAACCCGTAAGAAGAGCGTGACTAGCGAGAAATGAATGCCCAGAGCATAGTAGAAAGGATTAAAGAACTGACTGAGGAATGCAAACAATTAAGTAGAAAAAGTGTGCAGATACATGAGAACCTAACCGAGAATCCCGAATTGCACAAATTGGAGTCACAACTCCAGGAGGTGAAGAATGAAGCCGAAAATCTACAGGTGTAGCTGAAGGCCCTATCACCCATAGAGAAAATGAAACGGTCTCATGAGAAGCGCATAACACAGTAGCAAATCCATATAATCCAGAGCAAGGTAATGGAAGTAATTTAGCAACTTCAACCTTTGCAGGATAAGGCATGCCAACTATTCATAGAGATCGAGAAGTAAGGAACAGAGTTGGAACAGGTCATGAATTCAACACAGCAATGCCTAGAAGGGTCAGTGAATGTCTCACTCATCGAGGAGTTTGCTGAGCAAGAAGCAGATGCAATGTAGTAGGTCGAAGCATCTCGAGCCAAGTTCAAGGCATTCGAAGTAGAATTGATCAGACCTGAGTGAATCGGGACAAGTCATAGGTAAGTGTTTGGGGCTTGTTGGCCCTTGACCATGTTTTGGGAGATACTTGGTCATATTCAACCATTTTTAGGACTTCGATGCCCTATCAAAGGAAGCGCGCAAGATGAAGCAGAGATCATGGGATCTCATCCCACTTTGGGTCCTTTTTTCGTTTTGGGGGATAATGTAATGGGATTGGGATGTCGTCCTGTGGGTTTCCACACTTAGGCCCACTTTTGTAAATGTATAAGTAGAAGTCTAGGATATATAAGAAGAGGCTCAAAAGTGAAGTTAGTAGCGACTTAGTACTAAGAGTTGATTTATGTGATAAAATTGTAGAGATGAGTGAAATTATTGTAAGTGTTGAGTCCACATATTGTAAGGAGTCTCTATGCTAGATCTACTCGGGGAAGGAGGATCTGGCGAGGTGCACACAGATCTCTTGTCCTATGTAGAGTAGGATTTTGATAAAATCTATTTTGTAACCTGATTAAATGAAGCTAATACAGAAGAAGAGTTGGTGGACGTAGCGCCAGGGCGGGGGTGAACCATGTAAATACCGTGTGTTGTGCTTTGTGCTTATTCTTAGATTTTTTGTATTGCTAAGTGCTTAGATTAGATTGGATAGATCTATTCTTTATTTGTGCTTATGAGATGTGAATGGATGTTAGATATGATTTATATGAAGATGCTTAGTGCTGATCTACTCAATTTGATCTGTTTTACTCTTGCTAAGTGCTGGAATCTTAGATCTAAGTGAATGTTGCTATGCTTTGTACCTTCTGTGAAGTATAATAAGGAATGTATATTGATGAATGACCTATGCAAAGTGCTTGCTAAGTGTTGAGATCATATAGCTTTGTTCCATCTATGGTTGCAGACACCTAAGTCTTGCAACCACCCCTGCCTCTACCTCGAGTGAACCTTCATCTTCTTCGCAAGTGTTGTCGAAAGGGCTGGTAGTTACGGTTTTGTTGGTGCACTGTTGTAAGAGTTGAACCTCGGGTCTTCCCCTGTGATAACACTTGGCCTATCATATCCAATGGTACTTTGGGTATACATTTTGCATTTTTAGCCATGCTTCCATTCATGGGAGTGGTTGATAATTCAACCATTGGTCCTTTCTTCATTAACTGATTTCTCTCCTTAGGATCCGAAGGAGGTTTATTAACCTCATCAAGGGAATTTGGGGTTATTTGATATAATGACCCTCCTTTATAGTTTTCACATTCTTTCGTCTCATGATATCGTGGCCAATACTTTGAAGGCTTCACCCCCACAGTCAATTATTGGCAACTCAAACAATAATACATTTACACTATCCACATGCCTTAGAATGGTAAATCCTATTTTATGATTAAATAAAAGCTCAGGGAAACAGGGGTGTTACAATTCCCTCCCCCTTAAAGGAACATTGTTCTCAATGTTCTTTATCTAAACACATGTCATGCCTTTCTCATTTAGTTGTTTCAAAAATCTTGATCCTTCTTCCTCGGTCAGGTCCTTTTTTCAGACCTTTAATCTGGGTCATCTGCTTTCAATAATTCTTGGACAACAAGCATTTTAATCATAGTATTAAGAGAAAAAATTGCATAAAAACATTTCTAGGAAAATTTTATAATCTTAGCACAATAATTATCTGTGCACTTTGTGGATTTGTATCCACATGGTTGTTTTGTTATCTAGGCTCTTTGTCTCTCCTTGACATACCCATTGGGTGCATGATCCCAATTCAATAGTTTACAAGAACTAGCATGGTTTCATCTTCCTTGTAGTCACTCACCCTCCAGGCCCAAGATTAGGCATTCCCTTCTTTGCTATACAGTCCCTCGGGTGATCCATATTTCCTTGCCAAGGTTTTCTTACACAGGAAGAACTACCCACCATGTGCATGATCTCTATCAATAGTTTACAAGAATTATTAAGGTCTCCTTTTCCTTGTGGTCACTCACCCTCTAGGCACAGGCTCAGACATCCCCTTCTCTTTTATATAGTCTCTCAAGTGATCCATCTTTCCTTGCCAAGGTTTTCTCGCACAAGAAGAATTCGAGAGACTCTGTTGAGTCTTACAGTCGATGCGTCCCTCACAATTTCTCTATCGAGGCATCCCTCTAGCTTGTGTTACGTCAACACAATATATTCTAGGAGATCATGGCTTACCATGAGGTTCTCATGGCTCAACAATAGCCATTTTTCATGCTTTTACAACTTGATAGCCTTTTGGCTCGGCTAAAGTTAGCGACAAAGGTTACTCTCCTTCTCCTAACTCAATCATAGCTAGGTACGAAGGTTACTCTCCTTATCCCGGTTCAGTATTTATTTCATATGATCAGATTATAATCTTTCTCACCCGTATCACAAATATTTTAGAAGGGATTCTTACCCAATCCCTTCATACCTTGTGCCATGTAGGCATGAACATTTTTATACCGATTTTGGTTTTTAGCACCCCCTCTGATATTATCGCATCACTAGTGATCCATGGGACTTTTAAAGTCCCTTCAACAATATTTCAACACGAACCTTCTCATACTCATCTCCTTATTGAGGTTGTCCGTTATTGGCAACTATCTTTCTCAACAGTTCCAATCTATTTCTTTCTACACATGACATACATCATAAACACATTAGTCATCATGTAAATTCAAAATGCAAGTACTATAGCATTTAAATTCATAAAACATTTTCAGATATCTCCTAGCATATCTATATGCACTTTATCACATTATCCTTAATGTTTTCATGAGTGCAATACTGACAGTTCTCAATTGTTTCTGTAGTAATACAATCGTCATCACTCTAGTGTCAAAACACATACTTCTATTAGTAAATCATCTTTCTCATTCCAAAGGGAACATAACACATAACAAGAAAAGAGTTAGGAGCTCTCCCATTCTTCCATTTTTTTCTACACTACCTTGGGATTTCCAGCTCAGCTGAGTTATCTCTAAAGGCCTTACCTCCTTTTCTTAATATGGCTTCAACCAAGCCTATTCAATCAAACATACTCCTTTATTCATTCATTAGTCTCATATTCTTTACATGATGCTTTCAAAATGTAATCCATGATTCTTATATATATATATATATATATATATATATAAGCTTGTAGTTCACTGCTCAATTTATCAGCAGTTACTAAGGTCGTGAATCTAACCCCCTGATTCCTGACAGAGTTTTCACATAGGTATTCCATAGGGGACTCCTTCAGCATAAAACTTCCTTATTGCATGTCCATCACTATCTGTGTTGGACTCAACCTTCAGCTAGCTTTTATCTATTTACCAAATATTCCCTTGGGAATATAAACATGCATCTTATTCATGTGCCCAAATTATGTATACATACATATTCTGGTTTTGTTAACTTACATCCATGATGTACTTAACCATATTCATAATCTTAAACCTGCCTGTAGTGGTCATAGTGTTATAACCCTAAAATGCACCATACAGGTTTACCTGGCATCAGGCCAACTCATGCCTCTTCCTAGCCAAAGCCATGCTGAGTAATTCCTCAAAAAACCACTTAAAACAAGCAACCCGCGCCCTAACTTCTCACTGGGCGCGGGAAACTGCCTAGCCCGCGGATGCCCGCATGCAGTAAAAGGACAACAAGTGGTTGCCCGCGCCCAGTGAGAAGTTAGGGCGCGGGTTGCTTGTTTTAAGTGTTTTTTTGAGGAATTACTCAGCATGGCTTTGGCTAGGAAGAGGCATGAGTTGGCCTGATTCCAGGTAAACCTGTATGGTGCATTTTAGGGTTATAACACATAGGTATGTTTCACAACCCACCTACATCTCTACTTTTAAGATCAGTCAACTCAGGATTGTTCACAATCCTTCTCATGTGATTCTTAAAGGCATACTCATTTGCCTCTTATTATGGCAACACAACATCTTTTCTCATTTATCCTTTTTATCTAATTATATTAGTATTTTCCTGAGGAAAGGGAATACATTCCCCCTCAAGATATTATTTGGAACAAAACTTTCATGACTCTTCGGAATGGGGTCAGCCATGCATCCATAGTATTCATTTATTCTGGAAAAAAGTGATTCTTTCTTTATATTTCACTCATCAGGGTACCTATAACTATACTCTTACATCATACATGTGCATTACTTGCATGTTTAATATCATTCATACCTAATTGGTATTAATATCAGGCTTCATATTAGGAATCTCCACAATGCATTAAACCCATGCACTCAAGCATAATTGAACATGGGTAAGTATTCATCATGCTAGCTTATTGCTTTCTCCTTCTAACATGTCATTCACACACATGGACATATCAAGCTTCTATATCCTTTTCCCAAGGATCTTCCAATCATCCTTATGATCATGTATACACATTAGTGTATAAGTAAGTGCATATCTTGCACCTTTTTACCTCATGCATTCGCTTTATAGTTTAATTTCATCATTAGTGTCCTTTAGTTTGAGATTTCAGTCAATCACTAGCATGATTGAATCATGTTGTGTTGTTGTCCTGGGAAATTTAGTTATAAAATCAATGGTTACCACTTCCCACTTCTTCTCTGGAATTGGTAATGGTTTTAGCAAACCCATTGGGTGCCTATTTTGAACCTTCACTCTCTGGAATTCCATACATCTGGCAATATAATCAACATATTTTTCATTCCTAGCCAAAATAATTGGATTCTTACTATAGCAATTGTTTTCTGGTAACCTGGATGTTTGGCATATGGAACATTATGCATTTATTTTAATACCAAATTCCTAAGTTCTCCAAAACTAGAAACACAAATTCTATTTTTATGCATAAGTAATCCATCTTCCTTCATCTCATATTCTTTTATTTTCTGTTGTACCTTTTCTTCCAGTAAGTTTTCTTTTACCTATAGGTAATGTTGATCTGTAACAACAACATCTAAAATTCTTCTCTTTAAATCTAACTGATGCATACTAATAGTTGTAGCATGTATGCTATGTACACTTTTACTAAGTGCATCAAAAAAATTATTTTCTTTTCCATTTATATGATTTATTTCAAAATTGTTTTCACTTAAAAATTACAACCATCTCGTCTGCCTCACATTCAAAGTTGGTTGTTCAAAAAGATATTTCATACCACTGTGGTCTATTCTTAATTCAAATATCTTTCCCATGAGATAATTCCTCCACATATTCAATATGTGAACAATGGCAACAAGTTCCAGCTCATGTGTCACATAGTTCCTCTCATGTTCTTTAAGATTTTTGGACTCATAACCAATTACATGTCCATTTTGATTGAGGAATCCATCAAGTACTTCCTTGCATGCATCTGTACATACCACAAAACTTTCATTTGGGTCAACAATATTTAAAATAGGTGCACTAGTAAGTAATTCTTTCAACAACTTAAAGTTATTTTCACACTCACATGTCCATTCAAATTTAATTCCCTTCTTTTGCAAAGAAGTGATGGGATGAGAAATCTTAGAGAAACCTGCTATAAATATTATGTAGTAACCAACTAACCCCATAAAAGATATGACTTCCTAAACCTTCATGGGTGTTGACCATCCTCTAATGGCTTTAATCTTCTCTAGATCCACTGCTATATCTTGTTTTGAAATAATGTGTCCCAAGTAATGGATATGTTCTTGGTAAAAAGAACACTTACTAAGCTTGACATACAACTAATGTTCCCTCAACACTTGAAATACCAATATTAGGTGATGTTCATGATCTTCCTATGACTTAGAGTAGAAAATTATGTTGTCCATGAATATTATGCAAAACTTATCCAAGTAATTTCTGAATATTCCATTCATTAAGCACATAAAGACAATTGGTGCATTGGACAATCCAAATGGCACCACTACAAATTCATAATTCCCATACCTGGTTCTAAAAGATGTATTATTGATGTCTTCTTCCTTGATTCTTACCTAATGGTATCCCAATCTCAAGTCTATCTTTGAAAATATATTTTCCCCTCTTATATGATCAAATAATTCATCAATTTTAGGTAGAGGGTACTTTTTTTTTATAGTGAATTTATTCAATTGTCAAAATTAAATACACAACCTCAAAGTTCCATCCTTCTTTTTGAAAAAGAGTATTGGTGCTGCCTAAGGTGAAACACTTGGATGTATGTACCCTTTCTTCAACAATTATTCCAACTTCATTTTTAATTCTTTTAATTCTGGTGTACTCATTCTGTAATGTGTTTTTGATACCAAGGTAGCTCCTGGCACTAAATCTATAGAGAAATATGTCTACCTCTTTGGTGGCAACCTTGGTATTTCTTGGAATACATCTTCAAATTCTTGTAGGCGAAAATTCTTCAAGGCTTGGCCCCTTTGTCTTTTCTAGCTCCTCCACATGGGTTGCATACAATTGACATCTTTTTTTGAAACATCTCTTCAGTTGTAAGGTTGAAATATCCCTTATATAGATGGGTCTTGGAACTCCTTTCACAGTGCTTTGTTTTCCTTCTTCATCAAGACATGTAATTGTCTTGTTATGACAATCTAGGACAACATGATTCTTATCTAACCAATCCATTCCAATTAGAATATCATAAGATCCAAATGGTATAATATTCATATCAACATTAGTATTCACACCATTAAGACTTATGGAACAACCTTTGACCATATCATGGATTCTCCTTTTGATTCTAGTGGCCTTGATTTTTCAATCTTACTTTTCTCCAAACGTAATCTATCCACTATTTTAGGATCATTGTAACAATGGATTGCTCCTAAATCAATTAAAATAACAACAATATGATTAATGATCTCACCTACCACCTTGATCATATTGGATTGGTACTCTGCTTATTGATCATCTAAGGATGAAAAGAATCTTCCCATGCATTCTACTATTTTATCCTCTTGGATGTTGTGCATGGTCTTCAGTTTTTCCTTTCTACGAGGGCAATCCTTGTACAAATGATCTAATTATTTTCATCCCCAACATTGGAAAGGTGGTCTTCCCCTTTTTCCCAAGGAGTCTTATCTCTTGGATTCATCCTTAGCATATTGGTCATGATTATTTTTATTAGGGATATTTATATTGAAAGGAGATTTGAATCCTTTATTTCTCTCATCATACTTCTCCTTCTTCTTATCCTTCCAAGATTTCTACATAGAATCTCTTCCCTTTTCTTTCTCATATAGGTACTTAGCCTTTTTTATGGTCTCAGTCAAAGTCCTAGATTCATCATATCGAATCTTCTCTTTATAAAAGGATGGTAATCCACTTAAAAAACTATGTACCTTTACCTTATCATCTTTTATAAACCCCACATACTTTAGAATCCCCACGAACTTATTTTCATACTTTTCAATGGTCATGCTTCCCAGCCTAAGTTCAAAGAACTCCTACATTTTCTCGTAATAGAATTGTTTTGAAAGGTACTCCTTTTGAAAATATTTCTTGAACTACTTCCAAGTAATCCTATTCTCATTAATGTGCTCAACTTTCTTTATTTGATCCCACCACATAGAAGCTTTCCCATGTAAATGGTATGTGGAAATTATGGCTTCTAGGTTTGATGAGTAGTTATGAAATTGAAAACACCTTCTGATTCCATGCAACTATGCCTCAACATCATCTTCCTTTTATCTCTCACCATTAAAGGATGGTGTCTTAAGCTTCCTCAGCTCTCCTTGCAAACTATCCAATTCATGTCTTCTTCTTTGGTTCCTAACATAAGACACTTATAGACTACTTAGGGAATATTCGAATGCATAAAGTATCCTTATTGAATAGGGAGGTGTGTGATGTCTATGAGTACTGCTAGCACTTATTGAATAATCAGTTCTTCTACGACCATCTCTTCTTTCATGACATCTTCCCTCTTCCTCCTATTTTGAACTTGATTCATTCTTTGTTTACCTCTGCAATTGATTTAAGATTTGCATCGCTTGAGAATTAATATTATTTTTCTCTTATTGATCTCCCATTGTTTGTTTTGTAACTCTACACTTCTATTTTCAATATTCTCACAGTCTCTATCAATGTTTCTTGCTCCCCTTTGGCCTGGTGTCTGTTGGATTTTGTCTCTGCATTACCAAAACTGATATTCTGACCTTCAACCTCTTTATCATGGCTAGAAGCTCCCTCTTCTTCTTCCATTTCTTGAATATTCATTCTGAACTGATATGTTTACACCCCCTAATTATGAAAAATTTCCAAGCCACCATTTTATTTGAATTATATGTGTATTAAAAAAAAAATCCAAACAATGCTAGAAGTCTTTTTTCTTCTCAATTCATGAAGAATATATTATCATTCTCCATATTATAATGCTTCCATGTTATCCTTTAGCTGGTATATAATTCAAATTCTACACCGGCTCTTCCTTCAAACCACTTTCCATGTGACCATGGCTCGAAACCATAGATGTATTCACCCTTTAGCGCCTTCCTATGCATTCTTCTATACATGAGGTTTCTTGAACACAATATCTGAGGGCTTGGTTAATTCCATATCCGTTTTCTCCTCAAATTGAACCCTTTTACTTTTTCATGATATCGTCACTGGGATCAAGTCCTTTGCACTTCAACCTTCGACAGTTCTCCTTTTTCAATATCCATCTTCTCTCGAAGTTAAACTTCACCAAATCCCTTCCAATAAATCTACTTAGAATATCATAGGGTTGATATTTGATCTCCTATTGACTGGATGGTCCCACCCCATCTAGAGGCTTCAACGAGATCAATGGTCATGACTTAATCAGGCATTGATATGGACAACATTACTCAATTTGGGATTTCAATGCTTTGGGACTCCAAAACAATACAACTCCCAAGTCACTCAACTCCCCCAGAGTTATAATCGTTGAATTACTTACCCTATCCTTCCATGGTTGATCCAATGGACAACACTTAATCAAGTGTTGGGACACACAGTCCTTATTCATTTTGGGACTTCGACACTCCATAACTTAAGAACATTTCAACTCTCGAGTCATTCCACTTCCATGGAGTGATAATTGTTGAAGTGATTACACCATCCTTCCCCTTCTTTATCTAAAAATTGAGAAAGGTCCTGAAGGAATCTTAGATTGATGGTCAACATGAATTCATGATTTCGTTCTTTAGCACTTTCAATGGTAGAGACATTGGACACCCCTGGAGGCCATACTCCCAGAGATTACATGGCATATTGGCATCACCCATGGTGACGTGGACCCATGGCATGTGTGTGTTAAGGCCTAATATTGTCTCATTACCCCTTAATTGGGGCATATTATATTAGTAATGTTATTTTATTTATGTAAACTTTAGGCCATTAGTTGTAATTATACCTCCTAGTCTCCTATATATACCAAGGAGACATTTTTATTTTGAATCATCTTGTACTTGAACATTTAAGTGGGGTAAAAGGAGGTTTCCCCCTCGAAGAGGCTTATTATCTGAAATTATCTCTTTTTCAAGGAGTTGAGTACCCATTTTGAGGATTTTCTATGCTATATTGATATTTGGTTCTTAACATATGGTATTAGAGCTCAAGGTCTTGAGGTTTCGCTACTACATTTGAGACACCTTGAAATTTTTGTTATAAATTGTTTTCTACAATGTTTCAGAAGGAACATCTTGGAGGATATTTAGTAGACTGATCAAGGTACATTGGGTTCAAAATTCATCTCCTGAGGCCTTATACTTTCGTAGATACAGCCTGTAGAAGATAACGTTCTAGAATCATCCGGAACTGAGTCATTGCGACATTTTCACTATAAAAACTTTTCTGTAACTTTTCAGACCCTGAAATATAGAGGCTACTGACAGAAATTAGTAAGGTATCTGTGGTAAAAGTTTCAGATTTTGGGTCATCTTAAATTTGTATATACACCCTGCGTAAGATAGGGTATCTGACTAGTCCTATTGACAAGTCTCAAGAATGTGTTCCAGGTAAAACAATCATAACTTCTTTCTAGAGTATCCAAATTGTGTGGGACTAGTTTCATTGAATTTTGGACAGTCTGTAGTATTTATGGTGTGAGTTTCATAATTTTATATCAGTTATTTTGTGCAGGGCACACTATACAAGTGAGATCTCCTGGAAATTCCAAAAATCCGCAAGTTGTGGGGAAGTTACCATAAATTCCACTTGGCACATCCAATTTTGATCAGACCCATGGAATTGTAGAGAAGAAATATCAGAAAAATACATAAAATAAAGTTTCATACCCAGAAGGGTCAAAACTTGGGAGATACAACAGAAGAAATATTGTCTAGCAGAACCACCTCAAAATCAAGGTTCAAAAGTGATACTTGGCCAACATGCCACCCAAAAAGGGAACTTCTACATGAAATAAGCCTCTAGAAAATCCTACTTGGACTCTTGATGAAGGTGAAGAAATGTGTAGGGACATAAATGAACTACAAAATAAGATGGATTCAATGGAAGCTAAGTTGGATAGTAAGATAGATGGTTTAAAAGGGGAGATCATGGAAGTATTGACAAGTTTCATAATAGAGAAGACACCTGAAAGTGAAAATTCATACCATGAAATTCATGATGAGGACACAAGGAAGGTGAATCAAGAATGGAGAAACTCCAACTTTGGTTTGGAGACCAACCACGTTCCTAATATTGATATGAGGAAGTTTGATGGAAAGGACCCAATCACATGGATACTTCAGATGGAGCAATTCTTTGATCTCCATATTGTGCCACATACACAAAAGGTACAAATTGCTTCTTTATATTTATAACCCAATCAATTCGTATGGTATCGATGGATTTGTTATCGCAAATCACTCGTCACTTGGACAATTTTCATGGAAGAAATGACAGCACACTATGAGGATACAAGGAGCAATACCTTCTTTAGCCAATTGATAAATCTCAAGCAAAAGGGTTTAGTTACCTAGCACATTGAGAACTTCCAAAGATTGAATATAAAGGTAACCGATATTCCAGATGAGGACTTGATTGATGTATTCATAGGAACTTTAAAGGATAACATTCATCATGAGGTTTTCCTTTGGGAACCCAAATCATTGGAGAATGCATTTAAGGTGGCAAAAAATGTTGAAAGTAAAAATATGGTTATGGCTACTAGAAGGACCAATCCTAACATCTATAGAGAGAACAATGCTCCTTCTTCTAAAACACCTCAACTTACAAGGTTGACACCTCAACAATTGGAGGAAAGAAAAGAAAAAGGATTATGATTTAATTGTGACAACAAGTACAGTAAGGGACATAAGTGTGGTGAGAAGAAATTATTCTACATAGATTGTGAAGAGGAAGAAGAAGAAGAACAAGAACCATCTCAAGATGAAAACGTAGAAGCAATTTCATCTAAAGAGGTGACTCCCACGATATTGTGTAATGCATTGGCTAGAATTAGAACTCCTCAAACCCTCAAGATCAAAGGATACATCAAAAAGAAAAAGGTGATAGTCCTAATTGATTCTGGCAATACTCATAATTTCATTCACTATAAATTAGCCAAAGATCTCAATTGCTTTGTATATCTAGTGCTAGAGTTTCAAGTAATGATTGCAGATGGAGGAACTATCAATTGCTTAGGAAAATGCAATAAGATCAATCTTACTATGGGGGAATATGTAATGAATAGTCCAATGATTTCTATACCCATGGGTGGTGCAGATGTTTTACTAGGAATCCAATAGTTACAATCATTAGGAACAGTGGATTTTAATTTTCAAGAGCTTTTCATGAAATTTTCATTGGAAGGAAAAGAAATTTAGTCAAGATGTATCACAGGGAAACTCAGTAAGGTGATAAGATCTAACGGCATGAAAAAATTATTGAAAAAGAGGAATCAAGGCATTATTTCACAACTATGCTAACTAGATGTTCAAACATCTAAGCCATCTATTCCTCAAGATCTCCAAAGGATCATTGAAAAGAATTCCAAATTATTTGAAGATATTCCCAAAGGTCTTCCACCCACTCGAAATCATGATCAAGAAATTCAACTAATTCCTGAGAGTTTTCCTCCTAACATCCATCCATACAGATACCCTTACACCCAGAAGAGTGAAATTTAGTGCATGGTTGAAGAAATGTTAGAGGTAGGCATTATTAGACCTAGCCAAAGTTCTTACTCTGCACCAGTGGTAATTGTATTCAAGAAAGATAGCTCATGTCATATGTGTCCATATTATAGAGAGCTCAACAAGAGCATTATTAAAGATAAGTTTCCCATTACCGTCACTGATGAATTGTTAGATGAACTACATGGAGAAATCTATTTCACAAAATTGGATCTCCATTCAGGGTATCATCAGATCAGAAAGAAGGAAGAAGATATCCCAAAAACAACATTCCAAACTCATGAAGACCATTATGAATTTTTGGTCATGCCTTTTGGCCTTACAAATGCACCTTCCACATTCCAACGGTTGATGAATTTCATTTTCAAGCCCTTCCTTCGAAAATTTATGTTAGTTTTTTTTGATGATATACTAATCTATAGAAAGTCTTGGGAGGATCATGTGCGACATGTTGACAAGGTGCTACAACTACTACAGGAGAAACAACTATATGCCAAACCATCCAAATGTTTCTTTGGATTAAAGTAGGTAGAGTATTTGGGTCATATTGTATCTCATGAAGGTGTCAAGGTAGACCTTAAAAAGATTAAGGCCATGATGGACTGGTTGATTCCAAAAACATTAAAGAATCTTAGAGGATTTTTGGGTTTGACAGGTTACTACCGCAAGTTTGTTCAAAACTATGGAAGAATAGCAACACCTTTAAAGAGGTGATGTGTAAATCTCTTATCTTTACCACTCTAGACTTCACAAAAAACTTTATTGTGGAATGTGATGCCTCGGGAAATGGAATTGGTGTTGCCCTAATGAAAGAAGGAAGGCCCCTGGCTTTTGAAAGTAGACCACTCAAGGGAAAGGACTTACACAAACCCATTTATGAGAAAGAAATGATGGCAATACTACATGCATTGAAGAAATGGCATCCTTACCTAATAGATAGGCACTTCAAGGTCAAAAAAGATCATGATAGTCTTAAATAGTTCTTGGAACAAAGACTATCTTCAGAAGAACAACAAAAATGGGTAGCCAAGATATTTGGTTATGATTTTGAAATTATCTATAAAAGGGGAAGCAAAATGTTGTGGTAGATGCAATCTCAAGAAAGGATGAAGATGTTGATGCCTTTGTATGTTCTATCTTGATCATCCAACCTGTTTGGATAATAGAAGCAAGGAATGAATGGAAGAATGACAAAAAAGTGTGGACTCTCATTCAAAGGTTGCAATAGGATTCCAGTGCATCAGATACATTTACATGGAAAAATTATTCACTATGGTACAAAGATTTCTTATATTTATGTAAGAACTCCCAACTCAAACAAATTGTACTATTGGAATTGCACACCTCTCCAGTAGGAGGACACTCGAGATTTTTGAAAACGTACCATAGAGTCAAGAAGGATTTTTTTTGGGATGGCCTTAAAACTGATGTTCAAAGGTTTGTGGTAGAATGTTTGGTTTGCCAACAAAATAAGGTGGAAAAAATTAAGACCCTAGGTCTTTTACAACCATTATCCATCCCAAGTCAGCGCTGGGAGGAGGTTTCCATGGATTTCATTACAGGGTTACGAAAGTCTAAAGGAAAGAGTTTCATCATGGTGATTGTTGATAGACTAACCAAGTATGCACACTTTTGTGCACTCTCTCATCCCTTAAAATCTAGTACAGTTGCCACCGCATTCATGGAGACAGTTCAAAAGCTACATGGGAGACCAAAGATTATTGTAAGTGACAAAGATCCCATCTTAACTGGACATTTTTGGACATAATTATTTTCTTGTTTGGGTACTCAATTGGCTCATAGCTCATCCTATCATCCTCAATTTGATGGACAAACCAATATAGTGAACAAATGTCTAGAAGGATACCTTCATTGCTTTGTCTCTGATAAACAAACACAATGGTTAAAATGGTTACCCTTGGCAGAATGGTGCTATAATGCTTCCTTTCATACTGCAACAAAAATGACACCATTTATGGAACTTTATGGATACCACCCTCCTTCCATCACTTCTTCTCTAAAAGAAAAATCTAAGGTTCAAGTAGTGGAAGATCACATGGAGAATCAACAATAAGTTCTCCAAATCTTAAAGGACAACCTGACCATGGCACATAATCGCATGAAACAGCAAGCAGATCAACATCATAGTGAAAGAAGTTTTGAAGTAGGGGATTGAATGTTTCTAAGACTACAAGCATACAAACAGATGTCCCTCAAGCAAACCAAGAAGGATAATAAATTATCACCAAAGTACTATGGCCCTTATAAGGTGTTGCAAAAGATTGGTACTATGGCATACAGATTGGAGTTGCCTGCATCTTCACAAGTACACCTAGTTTTCCATGTTTCATGCTTAAAGAAGGTTATAGGTGACAAGATCCCAGTTCAAACTATATTTCCAGAACTTGATGAGGAAGGAAAAATCATATTGGATCCTGAAGCCATCACTAACACAAGAATTTGTCAGCTAAGGAATAGATCCATTTCAGAGTATCTCATTAAATGGAGGAAACTACCGACTGAATATTCCACTTGGGAAGATGAGTCTTTTATACAAAAGAATCCAGAGTTACTCAAGTGTTGTGAACAACACTTGTATGAAGGGGAGGGGCATGTTAAGCCCTATTATTGGCTCATTACCCATTAATTGTGGCATATTATATTAGTAATGTTATTTTATTTATGTCGGCTTTAGGCCATTAGTTATAATTATACCTCCTAGTCTCCTATATATACCAAGGAGACATTTTCATTTTGAATCATCTTGTACTTGAACATTTAAGTGGGGTTAAAGGAGGTTGCCCCCTCGAAGAGGCTTATTATCTAAAATTATCTCTTTTTCAAGGCGTTGAGTACTTTTTTCTGAGGATTTTCTATGCTATATTGATATTTGGTTCTTAACAATGTGCCATGTGTCACTAAAAAATGAGTAGGTTAAGGTCCAAAAGGCATTGAACCTGAGTGACACATTTCCCCACATGGCCTACAACACGTCATCCATAAAAATGGACAATCAACATTCTCTGCCCCATATATGACAACCTACGTGAATTCACGATGACGAATTTACACTTCATGGTTTCATCACTTTGGGGCTTCGACACTTCAATGATTTTCCCATTCTCCAGTAATCGTTAGAGTGGAAAATTTATGAAGTTTCAAAACTTCGCTATCCTTCCACCAATGGTAGATCTACAGTCAGCATTACTTCCTAAGTCCTTCCCTTGATCTAATGGTGAACAATACTTCATGACTTTGGGGTTCTGGGACTCTCTGTTATAGCATTTCTAAAAGGGTTTGATTCTCCCAAAGTTAAACTTCCCAAAGTTTTCAATGTCGGAGGACCCTGACTAATGGCTGAGATTTCACTCGAGCCTCCTATCAAATCGGATGGTCGGTGAGACTTCACGACTTCAACCATTTTCATGCTTCTTTCCTGTCTCCAAAAAATCACCGAAGCAACGAAGTTCCAGAGTTTTTCATGTCCAAATCGGCTTCGATCAAGGACTGGCGGTTGACAGGTTCGATCAAACGATTGTGACTTAATCTTTCACAGCCTTTGATTTCACCTTTATTTGAAAGTCCTTGTTCACCTACCTTCCTATCAAATTATCCATAACTTCTTGATTCCACGGTGATGATCACTCTCGAATTCAAAAGGGAATAGTCACGATTCTATTATCCTTTAAAAAGAATATCTATCTGCATAATGCTCATGCTTCTGTGTGATCTCTATAACACTATCTCTCCCGATATTTAAGATATCAAAGGCATATTCATTCTTAACCATAATACTCTGTCCAATAGTTTTGGCCCATACCAGTGTAGTGTTTCAACCAAAATCTCTAATACCAATCTGTAACGTACCCAGCCACCCCCAAGCCAGGCTATGCCACTTCAAGCCCACTTCTGGACTTCTTTCGACTTCTGATCTAACTTTTAATTAATAAATATGCATGAAGTATTCACATGCATAGATCATAATTCATGTCACAACATAAATAAATGAGACAATAACCAAGAAGCATGCATATTATGGATATGAATTTCATAGAAAAATAAATACACAATGAAATAAATACACATGTATATAAAACCATGACAGAAAGCACCCATCTTTCATAAAACGAATCACCAACCGGTTGCAGACCAAGGAAGTTACACCTAATCGTAAGAATTGTTGTTCCAAGTCTCAACAACAATGTCACCCTCTATCTAGGGATATGAATCCATAAGGATGGTTCCAAAGTGTCACTTGGCTTCCCAAACTAGTCAAAATTCAGTCTCTAATAGGATTCTCAACACCCACATCAATCCAAATTACACCATCTCTCTTCTACCCAACCTACACAGCCCAAAAGAATGGACCCCCTTCTCTTCCATGTAGTCCCTCGGGTTTTCCATCTCCTTCTAGGGATCCAGTGCATTTGATCAAGAATCTCCATGCTGGGAATCTCAGGATTTGTAGCTGTGAACAAAGATGAACACAGTACAAATAATGTCATACATGCAAGCCTTAATTCATGTCTGGAATACACCAGTAGTATTTACAACCAGAAAAACCATGGCTCCTCCCCAACAATTCATTTTCCTTTCCGAAGACAAAACATGAATGAGGAAAGATGAGTGGGTGAAAGAATGAGTGGAGCGAGAATAGGGTGAAAGGTGTGAACAATCAACAATGAAAAATGAATGAGTTAATAAGTGAAGAAGAAGGAAACCGCACCATATTCCAATGATGGGTTTATATATTACTTGGGATTAAGGAACCACTTGGCCTTCCCCCCAAGAGGCTCATGTAACTATTATTCTCCATTAAAACAAAAATGGGTAAACAAAATATAAAATAAATACGTAGCCCCTCAACCCCCCTCTCGTGTGGAATCATAGCCCCTTATAACTCTTGTCCTTGTTCGTCTAACAGTCAGTGATGTATTTATTATTAATAATGATCAAACATTACATTTCCTAGGCACACTGGCATCTTTCAATTATTTGGGCACTCTGGCCTTTCATGGATTATAAAAATACATTATTTAATACGGGGCTCAAAACTCGGGGTGTTACAACATGTCATCACAAAATGTGATACATTGCATATTAGGAGATATATTATTTCTTCAACTACTAAAAAGAAACATTAGATAAAAAGGTAATTAGAGGAGAGATTAGTTCCTCTTGGTATTTTTGGAAGAAATATGAGATCTATATCTGGTGAAGGACATTATATTCAATATGAAGGAATCGTATTTATATATGTTGGCTTTATGATGCTACCTCATCATAGAAGGATGATTTTTAGGGTTGAAATCGCGTGACTATTTGAACCTTATAAGAGTATGTATGAGAATTAGGTGTTTATTTTTCTATAGTTTAGGTTATACCACATGCACTCACAATATTATGCCAATTAAATTTGTATGTGTTTATTTTGTAGTTCCTTATACTTTGTACATACGTGGTTGTGTGAACCATGATCTTCCCTAGGACCTACAATATACCATATCAAAGTAATTCACATTTTAATGTTGAAATACATCAAAGGATATTCACATTGCTAACATTCCATGATAGCATGGAAAGATAGATGTGATTATTTTTATCTTTTAGAAGGAACTTCCCACAATTTCCATGAAATTGCAAGTCCATATTCTAATTCACCTAGTTGATAAGGTTGAATTATCTAGGGTGGTCTCATGTCATTGGATTTTTTCTAGAGGTTTTAACACCCTAGTTTTGATCCATGATGTAGCATTGTCTATTTGTAAATATTATGAATGTTTGGGGACCAAGCGATAAAATATGTAAACATTGTACATTGAAAATAATAAAATGAAATACATTGTCGGTTGTAGATGTGTAAGGACTAGACTAATGGGGGTGAATGATTCCACAAGATAAGGGGCATAATGGGGGTTTTGAGGGATTTCCATATCCCTTCAGTCTTAAGCTATGTTCATTTAATACATTTTTCATTTATCAGTTTATCCCTTTGACTTATTCAACACCCAATCATTGAATTCATTTAAGAGGTTGGGTAAGAAAGTCATCCCACTCAATTATGACAACATGGGTTTAGTGTAATCATCCTTGGGGTGAGAGTAAGATTCAAGAAATCATGTGAGAAGATAAAAATTCAAGTAGGAAGGAAGACATGTTTTTATAGTTAGCAAGAAGTGAGAAAAAAAACAAAGTTGAGTGTTGTAAAAATATTGGCTAGCCAAAGTGGGTATGGAAGATATCATACTTAAGCTAGTAAATGTGTTGAGAATGATGTCAGTATTCTTATGAGTGATCTGTGTTGAGGAAATTACTTGTGAACATTTTTTAACACTTTTTGACCACCTTGTTGCACCTAGATTTCCTGGATCCCTCGGTAGAGAGATTCCTAGATGGTCTATGCTAGAGCCCTAGAGGGGATGGATATTGTCTGGGAAACTATGATGTAGAGAACAAAATATCATCCCTTGGGTTGGGAAT
Source organism: Picea engelmannii (assembly GCA_009831015.1). NCBI lineage: Eukaryota > Viridiplantae > Streptophyta > Pinopsida > Pinales > Pinaceae > Picea > Picea engelmannii. The sequence goes on along the minus strand of ML808085.1, from coordinate 410,763 downwards.
ACTGATAGGGAAGATATTTGGGTGGTTCAAATTTCTATAGGATTAATGTCATTGTGCTTTAGTGGGTATTTCAGTTGTTATAGTGGATTATAGAAACATGTACAATCATGTCCATACTTTTCGATGCATAGCCCCAACTCAAGGGTGACTTGTTGTAGAGAGAATTGGTATAACAAATCCTATGGTTGGGAGGAACATCCAATTTCTACAGTTGCTTGTGTAAAAAATAAGTGTTTTGATCATTGTGTTATTACTATTCAACGTTGTGATAGAATGTTGCATTTACTATATATTTTATATGTATGAATGTCATTGTGTGTGTTTACTTGTTGTTTTTCATGTTTAAACTTTTGCATTCATGATTTTTAAGAATTAATGATAATAGCATGCATGTATGTCATGAATCACATAATTTTTTCATTTGAAGCAATATGTTAGTCGATTTTGTAGTAATGCATCCCAACAAGAGAGTTCAGTATGTTATAGGTCATATCAGATCTTTTGGTTCAACACTAGACCTGTATGGGCCAAAGAACAACATTAATTTGGTAAATTTATTGTTATATAGTATGATATGTGTCAAATTTGGGGAAAATTTTCAAGTCAAAATGAAATCCCCAAATTTCTAAACAAATCCATGTCAAATTTGCACTCAGAAAGAGATTATTAACTATGATACACAAGTTGTAGAGTTAAAAATTGGTCTGGGAGGTCAAATTTCATGTTTTCATGGAAACTATGAATTTTGGTCAATTGACGACCCATATTGTTGTTGGATTACTGAGAAGGGGCTTGAATTAGTAATCAGAAATTATACCAATTATCAATCCTTTAAACCACAATGTTTATTATTTAACTTATTCAACCATGTTCATCTGTTCATCATCAATATCTTATTGTATCATAATAATTAACCTTCTCAGTGCATAATAAACCATAACAAACACGTCCACACAATGTACAATACACCAATATTTATGTGGAAACCCAATGCGGGATAAAATCATGAAATGTTTTTCTTATATGTCAAGAATTACATTCAAGGAAGCACCAACTTCCAATTCTTTGGCGTCTTAGGCTACAACCCGAGGGAAACTCCAACTCACCAATTCTCTGGCTACAACCCCCTATGTTCTCCATCTACAACCGGAAGGTGGATATAACCACCCATCCTTGCCCCATCCAACTACCTTGAAATATAAGTAGAATGATGGAATCACTATCACACTATCACTATGAGACATATTGTTGTAAACTGATACCAATTTATGCCACTAACCTATAATCAACCCGTGCCATTGTCATGTAACCAACATGTACTTGTGCCTTGCATGTACCAAAAAAATTAAATACACCAATAACATGTACAAATACTCTCCTCAATATATTAGATCTCATACCAAAATCACAAGAATATCACTCAAACCATGTGTCAACAATGCACATAAATCATGTACATCAACACTATACAAAGATAACCAACAACATGTATCAATCATGTGTCAACAACAAACCAAACTATGCTTCAAAAAGATGCATCAATATCACCATGTACTTCAAGTCTGTATCTCATCCATGTACCCAATCATATACCTCTACCATATATCAATAACATACACCAAGATAACCAACAAGATACCTCTAGCAATGCACCACACTCTCCATAAATCAAATAGCATAAATCCTCACATCAACCATGTGCCACTACCTCACTCTTATACAACCTCTATCTATACCAATAATTTTAGCAACATGCCTCAACCAAAAGCCCTCAAACATGAACTAATACTAAAATTCAGTAGATCTGCCTTAGATCAACTCTACAACAAGCCCTAAACTTCCAATAGGGCATCCCATAGATTTACAGGGAAAACCCTCAACCAGATTCATAGATTCAACACTACACATATGAAAAACATATCTTTTTATTCTTGTAGCATTCTACTGCCGCGATTTCTCTGCCGCAATTCTGTTGCCGCTATTTTGCTGCCGTGATTCTTCTATTGTAAATCTATTGCTGGGATTTTTCTGCCGTACTTTTTCTGCCACGATTTTTGTTCCACACTTTTCCTACCATGATTTTTCTACCGCATTATTTTTGTTGCACTTTTCCTGCCACAATTTTCCTACCACACTTTTCCTGCCGTGATTTTTCTATTGCACTTTTGTTTCCGCACTTTTCCTCTATCAATAGTACCTGCCCAAATAACCTTTCAAAAAATAGATATCCAATGATATTCAATAGGTGCTAATGGGAGACCCTTTCTCTCTTATTTATACTCTCCAAGTAGCTTCCTTTAGAAGTATCAACTTTTCTCCACTTAACCACTACCCACTTAGACACTTTTTCCACTTAAACATTTTGTCCAATTATCTTAACCACTTTACACAAATAGTAAGATCACCACTCCTAGTTGCAACTAACTTTATTATTTAATTAATTTCTTTTGCAACCACTTTAACTTATCCATAAATAGTAAACTCACCACTTCTTGTTGCAACCACTTTATTATTTAAATAATTTTTCTTTGCAACCACTTTGACTACGTCATTATTTAAATAATTTAACTTTACTCACAACTTCTTGTTGCAACTAATTTTTCTATAATTAGTCAATTCATAACTTATTTTTCCTTAACTAACTTTTTGTTGTTGCAACCACTTTGACTATTCAATCTTCTCATCAAAACTACTTAACCATAATTACCAAACTCACAACTTCTTATTGCAACTAAGTTATTTTTAATTATTTTCTTAATGCAACAACTATACCCATGATTAACTCCTAGTTACCATAAATTTGAATAGTACACTTCTTCTAGGAGCTTCTAGAATAATTAACTTCTTTGACCTTCTAGGGGATTCTAGATAACTCATAAGGGTTATCCAACTTCATATGGTCATAACTCTCTAACTGTGAGGAGTTATGTGATGTTCCACATATCCCCAAAAATTGCATGACATATACTATCCATTTAGAATATTATTATCTATAAATTCACTAATATTCATGCCTTTATACGTCAAATAGACTCGGGTCCTTTACCTATGCCTTTGTGCTACTGAAATTCGCTACCAGACTTCTCCAAGGGTTTACATCAATATACGATATCACTCTTCAAGGGTTGACACCGATGACAACCAACAATCTAGACCAATTGTCCATTAACCTAAGCCAATTGTCTGGCAATCTCCCCCTTTGACATTGATGACAACACCAATATTGATGGCAACACTTGGTGATGATAACATTCATTCTTATACTCCTCATCAACGTTTCTATCTCTCCCACTTTGACCTCAATGGAAAAGGTTATCTCCCTTTGGGAATGCTCCCTCTGATTAAGGTTTCCTTGGGGATGCTCCCTCTAACTAAGGTTTCCCCGAGGATGCTCCCCATTTCTAAATACCTTTGATCTTTATTTGTGTTTCTAAGCCTCTGATTACTCTCTCCCCCTTCATATGAATAATATCTCCCCCTTTGACAAAGGGTATCACTCTGATGGAACACCGAAGTCATATCGCTCATGCTTCCCTTGTGACAATTGATCCCCTTGAAAACATGCCTATGTGCTCTCTCTCAAAAACTCTAACTCTCATTCCCGCATCTAATGAATCTATTCCCATGGAATCAAAAATCTATTCTTACCTCTTGGTTTGAAAACTTCTCTAAATGATATTTATAGCTATGTTTTTGGTCCTGTTTATCTCTCTTGACTTCTCTGTAAGATGTTGTGTATAAAAATATAATTCTTCCTGTACCTGCTTCCTTTTTTATTTATTTTCCAATGGTGCTTCCTTATGTAATCAACTAACATATATGAAAAGCATTCAAGAAAAAGCATTCAAATATTCTTGTGTAATTATCATCCATTATGATAATGTTCATTTGTCTATGAACCACTCTCTGAACCAATCTATGAATCCATGCTCTCATCCAATGTCATATATATTTCCAAACCTATTAAGTGTTCTTATGAATCTGTCTTTGTCCATACTATCCAAGACTCTACTACATAATTGTCCATAATGTTGACCCATATGTCATTGTACTATCATGAAGTATTCACTACTACAACTGATTAATCTATCATATTATATTTCTACTAACTGACTTCTCTGAATCTGTCTACTCAAACTCTGCAATCTACTCGAAGGATGGCTCTCTAGTCTATCTCAATCACCACATAGACTCCACCTCTCTAATATTTATATTACCTGTGAGTCTCTAAGTCATATGTCTCAAAACAATTCATGCTCTAATGCAAAGTCATCATCATCTTCATCAGTAGATTCATCATCTCTTTGAACTCCAACTTCTTTCTTTTTCTCTATGGATTCATCTTTCACTACAATACCTGAAAGTACAATCTCTTGAACTTGTTCCTTATTTACCTTTCCTCCTTCTCTTTCATTTATTTTACAAACCTTTTTGTATCTAACATCTTCCATTTTATTTTTAGATTTGTCTTCATCTTGTTTTATTTCCAATCTTGCGATCTCTTTGACCTGGTCTTTGCTCACTTGTTCTTCATTTTTTCTTATCCATACTTTCTTATATATGATATCAGTGTTCTATTTCATGTAAATATCGATCATGCTTCTACAATCATGATCTATGTGTCCATAGTTATGATATTTGTATCATTCAATGTTACGTGGGGCAACATATGCATTTCTTGCTTGAACATTTATTTTATAATCCCTGCAATCTACAACCTTTTGTCCAAAGTTAGTACAATAAAAAAATGACCATAAAAGAAATTTACATACCTGGGAGTGAATTATCTTCTTTGTGTTTTATTCTTTTTGAATTCCTTCCTTTTTTCTTTTGTGGCTTGAACATGGATGGTGTTCTTGAAGATATATATTTATTAGTTTTCTTAGATTCTAGTTGAACATGATTCCTTCCTTTGAGTACTTCTGCATAACTCTTGTTCTTGTCTTAATTCTTATTTTCTAGCAACCAAGAGTGATTCTCTTCATTCTCTACAACTGGTGTGAATGATTTTGTCTCTTCAACATTCTTGTTGAGCTTGACGATTTTACTTCTCAACGTGAAAACTTCTTCTTCAAGCTTCTCAACCTATTCTTCTTTATTCATTATATGAAACTTCATGACTTCTTATGTTCTCTTCACTTCTTCAAGATGGATTTTTAATGTGATTATTTCTTATTCAATTCCTTTGTCTTCTTGGACAAACTCTGCCTCAATCTAGTTTAGATCGTTATTTCTTTCCTTAAGATGATCTGTCAACATCTTCTCTCTCATTCCCGCTACTTCCTTCTGTGCTGGTATGTTGGCTTCCAAATACTTATTTTGATATTCAATATTTTCTTCGATCTTTCTGGCTTCTTCTAGCTGAGTTCTTAAGTTCTTGATGACCTGTTGGGCTTCTTCAAAACTGTGAGCACCTTCCTTTTGTTTCATCAATTCTTTCTTGAGTGAATTTTTTTCTTCTCTTTCTTTTCTTAGTTCATCTAAATAAATGATTAGTTTTTCTTCATAATTGTATTCTATTTCAATTTTTTATTCTATCTTAGTTCCTTCATGGCATTCCATTTCAAGATGTCCACCTTTTTCATAATTAAAGAAAAACAACATACATTTGTTGATTATGTACTCTTCATCTTCTGAATTTGTTTGACATGATGAACATATTGATTCTTGATCTATACCTACATCTTCTTTGACATTCTTTGGGTCTGTGATGGGTGAAGAATAGATATCATGTAACCTATCTCAAAGTCTTTTAGTTGATGAACATTTACCCACTTTGCCTTTATTGAATCATATAGTCCTTCCAAAATTAAATCCATTGCAATTGTTTTATTTTTTTTGGGTTCCTTCTTTGTTGTATACTTTTCCCTTTTTGAACTATCATATCCTATAACAATTGATTGCAAAATATCATACCCCTATTCCTTTAAAAATACTTTCTTCCTTTTGCTCCATATCTCATACTTTAAACCACTATGACCATTAAATAGTGGTACTCCATTCTCATAATAATCCATGATCTCCTTCCAATGGTTAAAATGTAACTTGAAGTAAATTGATCTAATACCAATTTTTGAATTACTAAGGGGGGTGAATCAGTAATGAGAAATTATACCAATTATTAATCATTTAAACCACAATGTATAGTGTTTTACGTATTCAACCATGATCATATTTTCATCATCAATATATTACTGTATCATAATAATTAACATTCATTGGTGCATAATAAACAATAACAAACACATCCACACAATGCAAAGTACACCAATATTTACGTGGAAACCCGATGCAGAAGAAACCCACAAAATGATTTTATTATATGTCAAGAATTACATTCAAGGAAGCACCAACTTCCAATTCTCTAGCTACAACTGGGAGGATTTGACCCTGAGTTTCTCAAGATACAACCTGAGGGAAGCTCCAACTCTTCAATTCTATGGCTACAACTAGAAGGAGGCTACAACCCCTATGCTCTCTAGCTACAACTGGAAGGTGGCTACAACTACGTATGCTTGCCCCTTCCAACCACCCTGAAATATAAGTAGAATGATGGAACCACTGTCACACTTTCACTGTGAGATATACTATTGTAAACATGTACCAATATGTTTCCTTACCTATAATCAACTTGTGCCACTATCATGTAACCAACTTGTACCCGTGCCTTGCCTGTAACAACAAAACTAAATACACCAACAATATGTACTAATACTCTCCTCAATATATCGGATCTAATAACATAGATCTCATACCAAAATCACAAGAATATCACTCAAACCATTTTCCAACAATGTAGTACATCAACCATGTACATCAACACTATACAAAGATAACCAACAACACGTACCAATCATGTATCAATGACAAACCAAACTATGCCTCAACAAGATGTATTAAGATCACCATGTACTTCAAGTATATATCTCATCCATGTACCCAATCATATACCTCTACCATATCTCAGTAACATACACCAAGATAACTAAAACTACACTTCTAATAATGCACCACACTCTCCATAAATCAAATACCATAAATCCTCACATCAACCATGTGCCACAACCTCACTATTATACAGTCTCTATCTATACCAATAACGTCAGCAACATACCTCAACCAAAATCCTTCAAACATGAACCAATAATAAACTTCAGTAGATCTTCCTTAGATCAACTCTGCAACAAGCTCTAAACTTCCAAGAGGGAAGCCAACAAATTTACAAGGCTCTCAGCCAGATTCATAGATTCAACACTACACATATGAAAACCATACCTTTTTCTTCTTGTAGCATTATGCTCCCGCAATTTTTCTACCATGATTCCGCTATTGTAAATCTTCTCCCGTGATTTTTTTGTTGAATGCTTTCTGTCATGATTTTTCTTCCGTATATTTTTTTCCATGATTTTTTTGTCGCACTTTTCCGGTGTGATTTTTCTGCTGCACTTTTCTTGCTACAATTTTCCTACCACACTTTTCATGCCACACTTTTTATTTCACATTCTGAAGGACCGGATCTTGTCATTGAGAGGGTGGGGGGGTGAATAAGTGACAAAATAATTTTATAATTTTTTCTTTTGTTAATGAAATCAATATTTTAACACAATATTCATTGTGGAATCCAATTGGGAAAACCACAAACACTTTTCTACTAACTGCAAAATTCAGTTTTACAAGCTACATAGAAAGAAGATGTTCTTCCTTTTAGATCAAGACCCACTAATAAGGATGCACCCACACCCTTTTTCACCAGGACCAATTGGTAGGAGATTAAAACCCCCTATTTAGTCAACTACAACTGACAAGGAAGCACCTACTCCCCTGCAAGCTCCAACCTTCCCTTGCACCACCCATAATTTCTAAATCTGGAAAACTTTTGTATCATGTCATGACTTCTCCTCTCTCTTCTTCTGTCATTTAATCTTCATTGTATTTGATGGAGTCTAATAAAGGTCTTCTATATCAAACATTGGATTGCATAACTGTTTCTATGTCTCCTTTTGTTCTTGATCTTCAATAATAAATTGATAGGTGCACTTTTCTAATTCACTTCTTAGCATATTTATAAGCCTTTAAAATTTTCAACACAACCCTTCACAAAAAACATGTTTGTTCATTTAATATTACATAACCCTTATTATTAAGTAACACAATCATTAACATGACTTTTCATAACCACACATCATTTTAACAACCATCTAACTTGTTTTTAAATCAATCATAGGTATGGATCGATTTCATTTTTAACTTGATTCTAAATCTCTACAAATACTACATAAACTGAGTTATGTTGAGGTGCTTCCTTCAAACCATTTAGATATGACCATACACGCAGGACCATGGGTTTATTAATTTAAGAGTTGCTTCTTCTTTTTCCCTTTGTTTCGTTATTCCATATGACCTCAGGTGGTGACCAGACGCTAGGCCAAGTGAGTGCTTGATCACTTATCAAAATCAACGGTCACATTTTAATCTCTCGATGAGATGGACAACTATTGGTACTTCAAGACTTCATCCTTCGTGACTTCTAGCCTCTTTACAAATCTCCCAAATAAAATACGCGTGTCCATAATATTCAACAGTTGAGAATTCTCCCGAAGTGTTCTTGATATCGGATGACTCATGTCCACTTCGGGACTTCGGCCTTCAGGATTTCAGGACTTAGGGAATTTGTTGGTCGTGAAACACCCAAAGTAAAAACTCCCAGAGTGACGTAAATTTCTGACATGGCACTTCTTGAGTGGTTGCCATGTGTCACTTGGATTCATGGCTTACGTATTCTTAAAGTACCCATGGTACCTTGACACTTTTCATCATCTGATTACACCATGTTTCCTTGTTGACCTATATCTCTTCATATAGCACATGTTCTTCTCCTTGATCTAATGGTCAAGATACTTTCTTAAGTGTTCAAATGATCAAATGACTCATATCTACTTCAGGACTTTGTCCTTCAAGACTTTGTCCTTCAGGACTTTGTCCTTCAGGACTTTGTCCTTCAGGACTTTGTCCTTCAGGACTTTGTCCTTCAGGACTTCGAGTAATTCGATTTCTCCACTTCCATGTTCTCCCGAAGTGAGATTCCCCAAAGTGTAAACCTAGAGTAAATTGAATTCATCAAATGGTCATTCTTTAACCCGAAAAGGCTTAACAAAATCCAACGATTGTTGGGAATTTAGTTATTCGGGATCTCAGGCCTTTGGCCTTTCTTATCCTATCCTTATACTTTCCTCAATCCGATGATCATGATATATTCCAAAGTGTTTCCTTAGATCAAACAACTTACGTCTATTTCGGGACATTTGTGGTTTAATCTATCCTTCCATTAAACATTATCTGATGGTCCTAATATCTCTTGAAGTGTTATTCATATCGGGTGGTTCACATTTTCTTTGGTGCATTGGACTTTGGTGATATTAATTGTTCTCAACCCTTTTCTCCCAAAGTGGTCAGCACTGAATTTGACCACTGCTACCTTGGCACACTCTGAATATATCAGACGGTCCTCATATACTTAGGGAGTTCGTATTAGATGGTCTTTGTCTTTGCTTATCCTATCCTTCCACTTAACTTGATCCAATGGTCAATGTGGATTGCAAAACCGTAACTTGCATTCGGTTTAATTTGTTTCCCAAACTTCACAATTGAAGTTGTGCAATTTCTAGTGAGTTAACCACAGTTGTCGATCCTTGAATCACTGAGATCTGATGATATAGAATAATTGCGGGATTGGAAATAACATATAGTTTAATTATCCCTTCGTGCTCCACAATCAATACTTTCCCTTGGTCTGGCACTTGCGTATCCAATGGTCACAACTTAATCTGATCGTTTGGTGGATCAACCATAGTCATTGATATTTGAGTCAATGAGATCTGATGATCTAGAATAATTGTGGGATTGGAAATAACGCACAGTTTAATTCTTCTTTCACACTCCACAATCAATCCCTACCCTTGAGCTATCTCTTGCATATCCAACAGTCCTGGTTTTTCCTATGGGGATTTCGATCCCGATCATGTTTCTACACTGTGCTATCCCTTCTGAGATTCATGTGTGTCATCTCTTGTGAGCTTCTGATCTTCAGTCGCTAACCCTTCTGAGCTCTTAATTTGTTAGTCCTTTTGTACATATATTTTGATCTCTTTGTTCATACCAACTCATCATTATAACATAAATAAATTATTTGTTGACATCAATGACAATATATCCAACAATCTCCCCCTTTTCCATTGAGGGAAACACTCTAACTTCATATAAAAAATCCCCCTGCGATGATGTTTTTCTCTATGAAGTTACTCTCCCCCTTTGACATCAATGGAAAAGGGTTTCTCCCCCTATTGAAAAGCTTTGTCTATCTATATTTTATTGAACATAATATGAACTCAAGTAACTTCTCCTGTAATCATAATTTTCTTGTCATAACTAAATGAATCTTCCTAACTTTGATCATTGTCTCCCCCTGAATTGATTCCAATTGATGCATTATTTTCGTGATAGATTAGATTGGAAGAGGGACGACTCCTAATATTTTATTGATATATTCAAATACATATCTTCTTAAGGGTTTAGTGAAAATATCTACAACCTGTTCTTGTGTTGGGACATATTCCAATTTAATGTTCTTATTTTCAGACTGATCTCTTAAATAGTGGTATTTTATTGGAATGTGTTTTGATCTGGAGTGTTGGACATGGTTCTTAGAGAGACTTATAGCACTTATATTATCACAGTAGATAGTAGTGGGTTCAACAAACACTATTTTGATGTCTTGTAAGGTTTTTTTTTTTTATCAATTCCACTTGTGTGCAATATTTTGCTGCTACAATATACTCATCTTCAGTGGTAGACAAAGAAATTTAGGATGATTTCTTTCTTATCCAAGCTACCAATGATTCTCCCAAGAAGAATGTTCCTCTACTTGTACTTTTTCTAATCTACACAAACTTCCCAATCTGCATCTGAATAGGCTTTTAAAGTGAATGAATCCTTTCTAGGGTACCACAAACCAAGATCTATGGTTCCTTTCAAATACCTAAAGATTATTTTCATAGCTTCAACATGGCTCTCTTTTGGTGTTGTTTAGAATCTAGCCACGATCCCAACAATTTACTTGACATAAGGTCTGGGATCTGTTACATAGAGTAAACTCCCAATCATTGATCTATAGTGTTTTGTGTCTACAACTTTGGACACATCTTCCTTGCTTAGTTTGCATCCAACTGTCATAGGTTTACTAACAAGTTTGCAATTATTTAACTGAAATTTATTAATCATATCGTTAACATACTTGGACTGATGGATAAAGAATCCCCTTTTGGACTGTACTATTTGTAATCCAAGAAAGAAATTCATTTCACCAAGCAAGGACATTTCATATTCTTGTTGCATCCTCCTAGCAAAGTCATTACTCATTTTTCCATCATCACTACCAAATATAATATCATCAACATATACTTCCACAATAATCATGTTATCAGCAAAAATTTTACAATAAATATTAATGTCTGATGATCCTCTTTTGAGGCCTTGTACTTGTAAATAAGAATATAGCCTTGCATACCATGCTCTAGGTGCTTGTTTTAGCCCATAGAGTGCTTTCTTTAGTTTACAAACATATTCTACTTTGTTAGTTAATTTAAATCCTTTTGGTTTCTCAATATAGAATTTCTCTTCTAAGTTTCCATTGAGAAATGTTGAATTGACATCCATATGGTATACTTTAAATTTTTTGTAGCTGGCAAAGGCTAAGAACAACCTAATTGCCTCTAATCTGGCCACAGGTGCAAAGGTTTCTTCAAAGTATACCCTTCAACCTGAGCATACACTTTACATACCAATATGGATTTGTTCCTGATTACTTGACCATTCTCATCCACTTTGTTTTTATACAACCATTTAGCTCCAATGACATTCTTATTTTTTGGTCTTGGAACTAGTTCCCAAGTTTGATTTTTTTTCAATCTAGTCCAATTATTGATTCATAGAATTGAACCAATTCTCATCTTTGCATGCCTATTTGATTGAGTTGGGATCAATATGTGGCGAAAGTGTTATTTATGTATGATACAATAGTTGTCTTCTTGTCTACACTCCATCGCTTTTATTTCCAATAATTAGTTCTTCAGGATGATTCTTTTGAGTCATTCTTGAGGGTGATTGTGTGTCTCTTCTTGGGGATTCTTCGGTTTTCTCTTCTTCTCGAATATATTCCTCATTTTTAGTGGTATCCATATCATCCTCTTCCTTTTTTTATTTATTCTCTTCTACTTCTTATGCTTGTGTACCAACTGACTCATCATCATTGTCAAGTATAGTCTCTCGATGTTTGATGCTTATTGTTTTTAAATCATCCACCTTGAAATATTCACTCTCAACAATCTTATGTAATCTAATATTGTAGCATATATATTCTTTCTTGGTAGAAGTGTATCCAAGAAATATACCTTCATCATATCTAGTATCAAATGTTTTGAGATTCTCATCAAGCCTTTTGATGTAACACTTACTTCCAAAGACCTTGAAGTATTTTACAGAAGGAGCTCTCCCAAACCATAGTTCATAAGGATTCTTATCACTATTAATATTGAGTTGACCTCTGTTCAATATGTATATTGTTGTGCTTACATATTCCCTCCAATATTCATCAGATAATCTTGCTTCATTGAGCAAAGTCCTTGCATCCTCCTGGACTGTTCTATTTCTTCTCTCAACAATGCCATTTTGTTGAGGTGTTCTAGTAGTAGAGAACTATCTTTTAATTCCATGAGTTTCACAGAAGAGGTCAAAGTCTTTTGAGGTGAACTCACCACCATTTTTTGATCTAAGAAATTTGATTTTTGTCTCTTTTTCATTTTCAAAAAGGGTCTTAAAACATTTGAATTTGTTAAGTGCTTCTGATTTTTCTTTAAGAAAACATACCCAACCCATTCTAGTAAAATCATCAATGAGCAGCATAAAGTAGGCCTCTTCTTGCAAACTCTTGGTCCTTATAGGTCCATAGAGGTTGGTTTGAACAATCTCTAAAGGCTTTGAGGTTGAGTATTCTTTTTTTTTGAACCTTATTCTAGTTTTCTTCCATAGTTTATAGTGTCTACACATAGGATTTGAGGGTTTTATGAGATTTGGAAAGTTTCTTACTGCCCCAAGATTATTGAATTTCACTAAATTGTCAAAGTTATTGTGCCCCAACCTTCTATGCCATAGCAAACTTTCATATACTAAATTTATATGACACTCCTCATTCAATTTTTTATTTAGTATATATACATTCTCGAAAGTTCTAGGAGAAGTACCAACCAATTTTCTTGAGTCCTCTCTCCTAATCTCACATTTCTGGGAATCAAAGATTCAAATGTGCCCCTGATCACAGGTTTGGCTGACACTTAATAGGCCAGGTTTCAATTTTTCAACAAGAAACACATCCTTGTCTTTGTCTTTTCCCAAACTCACAGTGCCTTTCCCAAGTATGTTACCTAAAGCATTGTCACCAAATGTAACTTTACCCTTTTGTTTTTTTAAGTTCAAAAAATTGTCCTTGTTTCCTGTCATATGTTTTGAGCACCCACTATCAATATACCATAGATATTCTTTATCTTGGGATTTCAAGGAAATACGACAATTCTCTTTTGATGTTTGTTTATTTCCAAAGCTTCTTTTTCTCTCTAATGAACTTTGGTTTTTCTGAGACTTCCATTATTCTGCAACTACTTGATTTATGTCCATAATTATGACTTCTGAAGCATTCTAGGTTCCCTTCTTGTAGAGGTGCAAAGGAATTATAATTTCTTCTTTTAACTTGATTTACTATTTGGTTATATTTACGGTTATAGTTCTTAACCCTCAAGTTATTCCTTCCATATGCTCTACAATTCATAGCTTTGTGTCAGAAATTAGAGCATACAAAGAAATAACCAAAGAAAATGTGAGGATACATGTTTTGATAAACCTTCTTTGGTGTTGTCTTATATTCCTTGATGAGTGGAAGTATTCCTCTGGAGTTGTGATCATTACTTGTCTTTTCTTCATCTTTCTTCTTGAATGTACTGAGGAGAGAAGCTACATAAGATTTTGAGTTAACTCGGTTTTCGTCTTGAGAATAACCTACTCCGTTTTTGTTACATGAATCCCTTTGTGTGGTAATAATCTTATCTAATATTTTAGAGTTATTTTCATATCTTGTTTGAATAAGTTTTTCATCAAGTTCTTTTCTTAGGTGAACTAATTCCGCCTCCATTCTTTCACAGGTTATTTGTTTCTCTTTCAGATACTTTTCCAGACTTTCTACCTGTTGATATTATGGTAGTTGCAGGAGGTATTTTGTAACAACCCTCCTATGTTAAGGACAACTACTCTGATATTAGGTGCAATTTTTTTATTTTTTTTAACCGTGTGTGCGCGTGTGCCGAAGAAACAACCCCCTCGATCCTACATCACCCCTCGAACCAACAGGAAGCAAGTAAGATGTACATAATCAAGACCACACGACATAACAGTGACAACAAGGAAATAATGCCCCTAGACACAAGGCGTGTAACTAGCAGCAGTAAGCAGCAATAGACACCAGGGGTTAGGTACAGTACTGTCACAGGACGAAGGAATCCAACAGTAGAGTCGCAGTAGTGGAACTGTGCCTTTAAACAGCCCGAGACTACTGATACGGCTAAGAGTGTGTCACAAGAGTGGAACTGTGCCTTCAAACAACCCGGGACTCTTGATACGACACTGGATTCTTGATGCAGGGAAGCGTACAGGCACAAATGCTAGGGCTACTTAAGGTGACTAATTCCCGCCCGACACAAGCAGTCCAACCGACAATTATTACATCTTGGCGCAACAATAGACAACAGAGAACCCTCGTCTACTGAGGAAAACACGAGACAAGGACTCAGACCACAACAACCGTTATTATGACCAGGCACTAAATCTGACTTCCAGGGAAAAGGGTTACCGACCCCACCAAGAAAGTCATACATCCCTGCGCAGCAACAATTAAATAAGCATCCAATCATTAAGACGACATGGCATTTATCTAAGGATAAAGATAATAGTTATAGACCCAAGGCTCCGTTTAAATTCTAAGTTCGAAGAGATACCATTACCTATCAATCGTCAAGACCATCTTAGATTCTCATTTTAAAATGCGATAAGGTACTACATTTACCCCTTTATCAACAATGTATTTAATGGAAAATCTCTAAGCCTAACACGACAACATTAAATTACCACCGGTGTCAAATACCTATCATTACTATTAACCAGTATGACCATGGCGATTATCAGATATATACATTGCGATTCTACCCTCATTAACATCGCAAATTAAGACAATTATTATTGTTGCCAATTTGACCAGTATCGCTATTCAACATCATATTTAATTGGGACAATGTGTAACAATAATTATAATTAAAAGATCCATACTCAATCAGTATTTATAAGGATGGCCATGCTTAACTCGCTACATTAACTGACCATATATAATAACAATTAACACCACCTTACAGCTGCAATACAAAATCATGGAAATACTTAAATTTTATCCCTAAGTACAAATAATGTTAATTAAAGAAAAAGCAACAAAAACTAAACATCTGAAAATGACCATATAAAAGGTAACGCCTCCATTAAACGAAATAACATCTACCTTATCCTAACTTTAACATAAATTTAATCAACACATTATTCTAACCTTACCATTAACAACAATGGAATTTGGAATAGGCCTTATTCTAATACTGGTATCAAATAGAAATAACCAAATGCCAAAATTCAAAGTGATCAATTTAACCAGAATTACCCAAGGCCAAAATTCAATTAACCAAGTCAACGATAATTAAAATGCTACTATCTAATATGACCTTCTTAACTATAGTTAAAAATG
>ML808085.1:359304-375698 GCA_009831015.1 Picea engelmannii | reverse complement strand
AGGGCTCTAAGGAATAAGGCCCCCGCCTTATTGCGCGCCCCTTAGAATCATCGTGAGCGACTGTCGCAGTCGGCCCTCACGGCATCGTGGGTCCTCTCGAACTAGGTAATCGTTAACCTACAGTTCGAGCCACGGCGGGAGTGATAGCAAGCGGTGGCAGGGTTGTTGTCCACCCCTCTCCCTCAACCTCTCTGCAATCGTGTGTGGCCCCTTTAATCCATATGTGAGTCAAGTCGGCAAGCTATCGTCAGCCTGCATCACCAATAATCATGTCAGAAATGTCAATATCAAATCATCAATCAAATGAAACATCATAATAAACATATCAACCGAAAAGCACACTCCCTGACTCAGTCCAGAGTCCAAGGGGTTTTACCGATGCCTCTGCATCCTCAAGGTCAAAAACCCTGCACACTCAATCCAACTGAGTCAATAGCACCTGTCTACATCAAATAATAACACATCACGTCATCTGTCAATCACATTATAATCATATACAAAAGGTCTAACATCAAAAAGGGTCCAGATCACTTGTGAGCAAGTGTCCTCAAATAATAAGTGTTCTCAGTGCGCCAGAGCGGGATGTTACATATTTACCTCCACGTGTAAACCTAGTGAGAATAGAATATTTTGGGAAGTAAGAAGAAACCCTAAATTAGTTGGCTAATAAACCTAGAAGACAAGTTGACTCAAGAGGATAATTTGTATTAGGTTATTAGCCTCCAAGAGAAGAAGTAGGCTAAATGAAATATTATATACTAAGTAAATAGGCACCCATAATGAGAATTCGGCCCAGGTAATTTACCATTTCTAGTAAAAATACGGGAAGTCAGTCTTCATTCAGGAAGGCATTCGCAGAACTGCAAAAACAACACTTGTGCGCACTGCAGTTGGCCAGTTTCTGCACAAGTTTGGCGGAGAGTTGTCGTTGCAGCTAGTAGATTTCAGTTTTGTCCTGGACTCTTTCTTGGTTATGTTTTGGACTCTCTAATCATATCCTGTTACTCCTATTTGGTGCGCTATCCTTGGAGAGAGGTGCACTATCTTGTTTGACTATCTAGCCTAGGGTTTGCTTCCAGAGTGATTCATTGTCGAGGTTAAGGTGCTTGGGGGTGGCTTCGGGCTATTGTTGGGTGACAATAGTCATATTATCTATGGTTAAACAAGCACATCCATTATATTCTAATAGGTTATGGGCCCACAGGTCCTTCATTCATTCTAACCACTGGAAGGGAGCATATCCATAAGGATACTATGCTCATTGAACAACTGTCACTAGGGTTTCTAAAAGGAGAAGTCACCAAAGCATTTTCACTAGGGTTACTAGCAGGTGCAGTTGAAGAAAACCTAATCCGCTCGTTGAGGCACCTTAAGTGAAGGGATTGACCTAATTTTCAGATAGACTAGTGTGCTCTAGCCTAGCGCATCTCCTGGTACTCTCAGTAAGCTAAGACGTCAAGGTTGAGTTTTTGGTCAAATATAGGGTTGACCAAGTCAAGGAAACCATGAATTACTCTATGAAGTCAGAAAACAAGTTATATGGGGCTTCTAACTTCAGAGCATGGAAGATAAGGATTGATCTCATCCTTGCCAAGAATAAAGTTTTCGAGATAATGAAAGGAAATATTGTGGAACCTGAGTCTGAAGAATAAGCTTTGTGACATGAAGACGAATGATGATGACAATATAACATCATACTTTGTGAGAATCTCTTAGTTAATATATCAAATACAAGTTGTTGAAGAGATCATTTTAGAGAAGGAATTGGTAAGCATATTTCACAATGGTATTCCCAGGACATGGGATATTTCATTTGTCGCAAGCATGAACAGAAGGAAGGAGTATCCTACATTTGAATAAATTTGGACTTGTTGTGCACAAGAAGAATCAAGGATTAGTGCAAAAGAGAACCCCCAAAATAAATATGATAATCAAGATTTCACAACAAGGTTCATGAATTTCAGGAATAAAAGGAAGTTTGGCTTCAGGAAGAATCCAAATCAAGAGAAAGATATGTCATAAATACAATGCTTCAACTGTCAAAAATATGGTCACTACAAGAATCATTGTCCCAAGCTAAAGAAAAGGAAGGAGACACACGAAGCATCAATTGTCAAAGAAAAGGAACCTTCAAAGAAGACTAAGCAGGATGAAACAACCTTATTCTTCTAAGACTTGAGGTATCAATACTCCTCATAGTTCTTGTACATACCATGTTTTATGTACATATCTTTCATATTTATTTCCTAGAAGATAATATGTTCCAAGAGAAACTATACATATGGAAGAACAACAAGATAAGGATTGGTATCACTATGACCACAAGTTCGACAATACACATGAAAGGATGAAGTACATCAACAACCCCTGGTAACAATTCATGTGGAAGATATTACATAAGTACAGCTACAAGATAAGCGGAAAATAGAATCAATCTTGAATAAAACTAGAAGAAGTAAAGACAAGAGAAGAAGTCAGCAATCAAGAGGAAATTGGAAAAATATTTGTGACACTTTGCAGAAGGAAATAAGTATGTAGACGAAAGCGTGCACTCTCCTAGATGGAGAGAGATGACTATATATTTCCAAAATAAGAGAATGCATTCATGCATGAATAAAGGATTAGGAGGGAGCTAATCCTAAATTATATGATCCATTAAAGATGATGAAGTATCTATCCATGGAAGGAACCATGAAAAAGCAACACGTGTTCAATGTGACCTTAGAAGAAGTCTTCTTCAAAAATAAGCCTTGAAGTATCCCTGGTTATCCATCCACATCCATGATCCTATGATGAAAGAAATAAGTTGGAATATTCAAGACATGGAACCTATAGAAAAATCCATGGACCCAAGAGCTAAAGAGAAACATGAGGAAGAACATGAATATTCCAAGAAAGAAATAAAATCCAGAACAACCAGTCATTATATCGAGAATCACAAGACTACTAGCCCGATATGAACTCACTAAAAGAAATAAAGTAGAAGAAATGAAATTTTTGATGAAGAACAATGTATGGAAGACTTATGAATGAAAGCATTGCAAGATCCAGAATTAAAGGTTCACCCAGATGGATGGACAGGACTATGACAATAGCATTTGCAGACATGCCTCTACCTGAGACATTATATCTCCTGCTATATCAATGGGTTGGAGTTTACAACAGAAAAATGTAAGGAATGTTCTCCTCAATAGAGTAATCAAACAAATAATATGTAGAGGAACCTAAAGTATTTGAGGTATACTAGAAAGAGACCCTTGTATGCAGATGGAAGAAGATTTTGTATGGATTCAAACAATCTAGTGAAAAGCCTCTCGTGCACAACAGAAGTTTGGTGAAAACCTTCTATGACAAAAATCAAAATGGTTACTCAGAAGTCCATGATGATGGATTGATAATCCATGAAAAACTCTCATGATGAGAGAAAAAGTGCCACATGGATATGTTCCAGTTTGATCCTTTCCATGATGTTATGAGCTAGCAAGAAACAAAAGAGCTAAATTCAACTATGATATATTGTATTGATCAAAGTTATATGAAGCCTTTAGAGAAAACCAGTGTTCCAGAAAGACCAAAGTACATTGAGATTAAGCATTACATTCTCCTTGATGAAGTCTAGAAAAGAGAATGTGAATATCCAATATATATCTCCACAGATGAGAAGATAAGAAGACATTTTGGTAAAGCCTTTGTCCAATATGAAAGAGTTTGTGTACTCAAGATGGAGCTCATGGAGATGACTTCCTTGTGGAAAAAGGAAGAGATGACTCCCGGTTTGGGAGGGATCACTGATGTGTTATTGATTTATGGACAGTGATTTTTCAGTTCGAAAAATGGTCCAGGATGAGAAGTTCCTTTCTAGTTCAAAAAGTGGTTTGAGATTTTTGACAGACAGGAATTTTCCCATTCAGAAAATGGTATAGATTGAATGGTCATTTTCATAATGAAAATGGTTCTATGGATTGTTGATCTAACATAGACAATGATTCCCCTTGTGGATAGTGTGGGGGAATGGTCTAAGACAATCTCTCTTCTTGATGGTCACTCTCAGTAGTGGTCAAGAAGATTGGTCATTGGCCTACCTTGTTGGACAGTCATTCTTTCAAAGCTCATAGTTGTGATCAGTTTCGAATAATGGTCCATTTTGGAGGTTGGTGCAGGACAGTCATTTCCTTAGGAAATGGTCCAGAAATTCATTCCCTAGGGAAGATTCATTCTCTCCAGGTTGCACTTTTTTTAGTGTCGGAGGAATGGCCCAGATAGATGAATGGTCCAGATTCAACAATCAGGGATAGGCATTACCTAGGCCAGACTCATTCTCTCGAGGTTGCACTTTGTTTAGTGCCAGAGGAATGGCCCAAATAGGTGAATGGTCCGGGCTCAGAAATTGGGACATTTATTCTTCCTTGATTGAGAAGAATATTTTAGATAGCTCATCATTGACGTTTTACCCTCTGAGGGAATATGATCTTCCATATCTCACAAATGTGAGTGGAAGAATGGCCCGGATGATTTAGTTTATGGGTGAAATCATGAAGATGGGTTACACTTTTGCTTGTTTTATGAGAAAAAAATTTGTATTTTCACAAGTTATTCAACTTCTGACATACAAAAGTAATTTTTTTATTTAGAATTTCACTTTACAGTAAAAACAAAACTTGTGAAGAATTGTGTTAGTTTTCTAGTGACTATTTTTAAATTTTTTTTCATCACAATTTGATATGTCAATTTGACAATTGTTTAACAGTATGTTCCTTAAACATGAAATGAATGATAACGAGTTACTTATTTCTACAACAATGTATCTATTATTAAACTTATGTTTTTAAGAAACGAAATATACTGCAACAATCTACAGAGACTTTATTTTATTATGACTATAATTTTGAATCTAACGGATGAATATTGAAATTTCTAGAATTTTTTGAAGTTGACTAAGCTAAAAACGTTGCAGATTTTAAACACATCTTTTTTTACATGTTGCATCTATCTTAATTTTTAATTAAAACTAAAATCTAAATATACCCTTTTGAAAAGAACAGTTTAAGGATTATGAATATATTTGTTTCCAAATTTTTCACAGTATATTTTTAGAGATACCGATATTTCATTTCATCGAATCATAATGTCTGCTGAAAATATTATGTAGTAATTTCTTTTTAAAATTAAATAAAATTAGATAAAGATAAAGAAAATGAAAACAAATTATATGAATTGAAAGTAGATTCAATTTTGGAAATGATGGTGTCATTTTTGAAACCAAATTCTCAGTATTTGCAGGAGTTCGCAACCTCCGAAGTTCAGTTAATCTTGGAGCAATTCTCTGGTTTTAGTTTTCAGTCCCAATTTCCTTTTTTCGACCGAAATAATATTTTGGCCGAACAAATAATATTTCACCCGAAAGACTAAAATCTAACAGAAACTGTCAAAGCTTAGTGGTTTCCATGTTTTTCAGTCGAGAAACCATTCTTTCAGCCGAAAAACAATTCTTTTGGCCGAAAGACGGTCGAATGAATTCCATCCATCAAAAAAAATGAAATGACACGTCATATCATTTTATTTCACGCCAAATTGTATAAATAGGCTTTCGGCCAAACACATTTAACACAATTCATCGGATGGATAGACAAATATAAGCTCGAGGATAGGGATTTCAAAGCATTTCTATTACTAATTGCAGTTGTATTCTTTTCTTTGTTTATTTATTCCCTTTGTTCCATAGGCTTAATCAGAGGATCGATATCGATACATGGTGGTTTTCTAGAGCACTTAAACAAAGTTTCAAATCATCTTTTTGGTTTTTGTTGAATAAGGTAAATGATCTTTGTTCAAGTTTTTATTGGAATAAAAATTTATATGTTGAAAGATAAATGTTATCATTTTTTCAAGGTGAAGTCTTTGTTGAACATATCTTTTACAGATAACTATAAAAGTCATGGGAAACAAAAGTTTGCGCAAGAGAAAACATGATCGCACTCAAGATGATACTCGCCAAATTTAACAAAGGAAAGATATTTATTGGAGAAAGAGACAAGAATGTGCAAATATTGAAGAAAGAAATGAAGATAATGTTAATAGAGATTTTCGACGAGAAAAAGTTCAACCAAGTATGCATGCACATATGATGATCGAGCACACGACACACATTGGGACTGTATTCAGAAAGTACAAAATTCAAAGTATAGAATTCAAATTAAAAATATTGTAAATAATATAATTGATTGTAATTACAATTTGATGTTTTTCAAAAAACATAAATAGATTTGTCTAATAATGTCGAAGAAGACGTTGAAACCGAAATTTAATCAGAAGATGAATCACCTATAGGTATGTGTACAGAAATTTAGATTAATACAAGATGAACACTCAAGTATATATAACTTAGTGAATTTGTGTTTGGGTTATGTTTTTTAATATAAACTTTAAATTGAAATATGCAGGAGAATCTATCAGCATTGATGATGAAATATTAGAAAATGTTGATACTGACAAATATGGGGAAAAAAAAGATAAGCATTATATAAGATATCGAACTAAGAATATGTATAATACTTATTTCAAAGATGAATCAATAACAGTACAGGCTCAACTTTTACTTTCTCTATTGAAGTCAAGAAAGTTAAAAGAAGCTACACCATTATTGGGTATTCAAAAGTCGACAAAGGATACAAAAGTGCAACAGAATGTCTTTAACAATATAACTAGTGTATTAAAAGCTTTTGGGAAATCTCGAAAAAAAGATGTCCGTGTTGCACATAAAATGTTACAAACAACAATTGTTTCAAGGAGCAAAATAAAAGATCGTTTGACACTACACATGGCAAAAAAATTGGGAACGTCAAGAAAAACATTGCACAAACATAGAAAATTCCATTTCCAAATAGATCTAAATGATGAATTGGCTTGTTGGACAGTGATTTCTACACAACCCTACAAAGATAGACTTGCAAAAAATGTAACAACCCTAGTAGAATATATGTTTAGGGAATTATTAAGTAAAAATTATTAGGTAATTAATTTTTCTAACATATTATTAATTAAACAAAGATTGGTATAATGATACTAATTAAATATTTATTAATTAATTAATGGTTACAATTTGATTAGTTAATTGATTAATTAATTACATGTTACATTCATTGACATGGGTATTGAATTAATAGGGTTAATAAATTATAAGTTTAATTTGTTAAAGACTTACGTACACGGAAAGGGATAAGACATTGAACACAAAGGGATAAGATATTAATTATAAAGGGATAAGATATTAATTATAAAGGGATAAGGTAATAAATGTGAAGGAAGGAAGTAAATGAAAAGAAGGCGGTGAAGGAGGGATATTGGGGGAGGAGGTTTACGAAGGGGGGAGGATCATTCTACGGGGAATTGGATTTTGGAGAGTTCTCTTGGATTTGCACACAGAGAGGAGAGTTTGAGTTCGGTAGTTGGATTGGATCAGTACAGGGGGCACCGGTTTGCTGGATGTTTTGGGCACGAGGGCCAGGATATGCATATGATATCCTGGAGCTAGGAAGTTGTCCTAGTTGGCAGGGTGGAACAAGGTTTGGGCAGTGTTTGATCCAGTTCAACAACGAACAACCAGATCGATGGAGGAATTAGCATCAGACCAAGGTATTTTAAAATTATGTATTTTTTTTATTCTGTTATAAAATTAATATTCGTTGTTAAATTTGTGTATGTGCTAAATTAAAAGGAATTATTAAATTTTCTGAAATCAAGTAGCAGTTACTGTTTTGTTTGTAGAATTAATTGATGTGAATTTATTCGACTACTACACATGGTATCAGAGCATCTTAGTTTGAAATCTGGGCCTATGGGCCAAGTTCCTAGCTCCAACTCCAGCTCCGCCTAACCTGCAAACCAAACACAAATATAAATATAAAATAAATACATATTGAAAATGTAAAAAACAAATTTATCAAAGTAAAAAAAGGGAAATATGAATACCCAATAAACTTAGTACTTCTCAATCGATCCTGTGTTGAGATAAGCGCCACTTTTCACACTGACTGTTAGTTATCCTGAATAAAAAATTTTACTGAAATTTTCAAGTAAAAATACTCAGTCCAAAGATCGCTAGGGTTGTCCCTAACCAAACCTGGTATCCATGGTGGTGCAGTTTTGAAAAAATACGTGCTTTTGAAACCCATAAAATGAATATTTAGGAGTTAAAATCTATGGCTAATCTATCTTCAATGATGAAGTAGTGGACGACCCCATCTCTACGGCCTTCGAAATGAACGCAATGACCCTAACTAGGGTTTTGTGCATAAACAAGCGTTGTTCTAAAAAATATCCACTATCTGTCAAACACTAACAATAGACTAGTCTTGGGTTCATTGTTCAAGGGCCTTCCCTTTGGGCATTAGCAACTATGATGTTTATGCGGTAGAGGTAAATTGCGAATAGTTGGAATCATGAATGCTGGTTAGAAATTTGTAACCTGCTAACCAACGTTTTTGAGAAAATTAGAGTAGCAATAAACAATGTTACGGCTTATGAAGTCGCAAACAATCTATCACATGTACTCTGAAGGTGGTAGGAGTAACACATTTTTCCACTTATTTAGAACATGCTTTAATTATATCATACACACACACACACACACACACTGTTAGGTCAAAAATCTTATAGATTTTGTGGAACTATACAAACCTGCAAAGTTGCATTTAACCAAATACTTAAAATTTGCAAACTAACTACAGAGGCGATGCAAGTCAGCATTAACTCTATTGTAAATAAAATCAAAGTTTGTTGCCTTCAAGAAGGAAATGGACCTGAATAGGGAAGAGATGTGTGATGCCCCGATTTGTGAGCACTTCCACGAGCTCTTGAGATAAGTTGAGACCCAAAAGATAAAGATTTCCATCATTGTTGTCCATCATGACATCATTTCCAATTTCATCCTCATAATCATAATCATCTGAAAGGTTCAAACTACTCCTAGAGGATAACCCTAGCCCCTTAAAAGCTTCTTCACTAATGATTGAATTGGGGGAAGAGACTGCAGCGGAGCTCTGTAGTGTGGAGGATTTTAAGCCAGGGGAAGGGGAAAACTTTGTGAACTCGTAAACATGAAATTCAGTGAAACCTCTCTTCAACAAAGACTCTATTGTTATTTTCGAGGAGTTTTTCGACACGGGGAGGCTGAGGAAGTGTCCTCTGTCTACTTAATTTAAAAACGAAGAGGAAGACAAGGAAAGAGCTCCTGAAATTGGCATGGGGACTCTTTTGGAAACTTCTAGAGATAAAACTTGAAGGCTTGATGAGACACCCATGAAAGATTCCATGACTTGGGTTTTATTTTCCCTTTAATGGTTTGTCTGTATGAATTGCTTCGGGTTTCAGTGTCTTGAATGTTTACTCAAAGTCTAGACTATGATTCTTTCCTGGACTTCTTCTCATTGAGCTGACGGTATACACATCAAATATAGTATCTGTGGAGTTTACAGAATTCAAAATCAATAGCATACACTACATTCAATGGTGAAGCGTAAAAGAAGTTAAAAATTGAGAAGTATACACATACCTGAATAAAATTTGACGAGATTGCATTAGCATATACACAGTGAATATCATAAGCCACCAACAGGCTAGGGAGGATCGATAACAGGGAATTTACAGCGACATAAAAGAAATTGAAACCCTAAACTACTTAATGACAGGAGAATATATTCAAAACAATAACGCAACCAGACCAACACCAGCGCCAAGAGCAGAGGAAAGAGGCGAGAGGCGGCAGATGAAAGAGGCAGAAGTGAGGGAGCGTTAGGGTTAAAGAAGAGCTTAGGTTTTTGGTACTGAGAGCCAGAGGCCGAGCACATGGACCTCATGCTAGAAGCCCGACCTTAAAGGTTGCCAGCGAATGCCACGGAGCACATTAAACTCTCGCCAAACTGTGAGTAAGATTTCTTTTATATATATAATTATATTATCATTTTTTTTATATATTTTAATTTTTAGTTTTATTAATTTATAAAAAAAAAGTATTAATAGGTTTCGAATGACTATATTATTATTATTTTTTATATATTAATTTTTAGTTTTATTAATTTATTTAAAAAGTATTAATAGACTTGTGTGAATTTAAATTATTTAAATATATATATATAATTATGAGTTTTAATTTAAATAATTTAATAATATAGGGCTAAGTATAAATTTTAGAGGTCCATGGGTTTTGAACCCAAGACCACCCACCAAGCGAAGCACCTTAAAAAGAACACTAACACCAATGCGCCCTCATAAGTCTTTACAAATAAATTAATTTATTTATTCAAATTAATGGTAACACTGTCGGGATAAGAGTAGTATTATTATTAGGAAGATACAGTATGAAGATTAAGACTAACTGGCTTATTACCTAACCTATTGATCTGGAGCCAGCTAACCGAGTTGAATCATAATTAGTGAATGCACCATAAATCAAGGTAAAGGCTTATTTGGTGCCACTGATCTTTGTATCCCAAGTATAAACTTAGATTTTCCAAGTGTTAGGTTCGTGAGACTGTACACACAATTCATCGTGCCGAGTGCCAAGTCCCTCCACTCCATTCCACCAGTCAAAGTCAACGCTAAATCTCAATGCAACATTCGACAATGCCAACACTACGTGCCAGGGAAAATCTCACGAGTCAAGCACCGAAGGATATTTATCTATAAGAGAAAAGTTAAAAGGACTGAGACTGGGACAGGCGGGGAGGAGGCTGCATATGCACTAGGTGAGTAAGCATAGCTATTGGTGAGTACGGTGAAAGGCTAGTGTAGCTGCAGGGCAAGGGAACCAATATTTTTTTTCATAGGGATGAAGAAATCAAGATTAGATGCTTAATCCTAATCCTAACCTAGCCAATCCCCTAAAGGAGTAATGTTTGTTTACAGACAAGTAAAGAAAACTTACGCCTAACCCTGTTTCTAGTTTGAGTAACACTAATTTGAAACATCCTCGAACTCACCCTAACAACTTGGTTGATGCAGGTTAAAGCATACAGGATGGTCAGGACTCAAGTGAGTCGAGGCAGGGGAGCATCGCTGCAAGCACCACCAACTTCGCCAGTGTCACCACCACCATCGCCTGAACTAGCCCTCATACTGCGCTCGTTGGAAGCCATTAATGAGACTTTAAAGGGGTGACAACCGACAGGGACTGAAATGGAACCCCCACCGTATGGAATGGGTAATCCAGAAGTGTCAAGGGATTTAGGGGGAGGACCTCCACCTGAAGACATCATGCGAGAATTGCAGAAGATCAAGCTTCCGTAGTTTGCCGGGGGTCGCACTAGTGAACGCGCAGAAGCATGGCTGGAAGGCATGAAAAGGTGTTTTTCCTTAAGGGACTATGCATCCAACTCAAAAGAAAAGATTTCCATTTTTCAATTAAGAGACAACGCCTTGAACTGGTGGGGCAACCTAGAAAGACAACTACACCTTACCCTAGACACAATATCTTGGGAACTTTTTGAGAAAAGGTTCCGAAGGAAATATCTACCAGAATACTACGAGGAACAACAGGTAGGGAAATTTCATGCCTTAGTACAAGGAAAAAGAACTGTGGAAGAATATGAGATCATATTATGGAACTGGTCAAATATGTTTCGTATATGGACAATAACCAATGACAGGCAGAGCGCTTCATCTATGGATTGAACCATAAGATAAGAGCTATGGTGTGGATGTGGAAACCATCTTCAGTAGCATAAGCAGTGGAAAATGTACATTATGCAGAAGAACACATGAAATTAACTGGGGGTACAAGACCAACATTTCCGCATCGCCTGGGATTTGTAGGAAAGGCCCTGAGGACATTTCCTAGGGGAGGGGGCTCAAGGCCACCACCATATGGTAACAAATTCGCACCAAGGATAGTAGTTGCAGGGATTTCAATGGCAGTGAGTGCAACATCTCACTCATCGCCAACAGTGCAGACAGGTCCATGACCATCTCAGGGAACAATGAGTACGAACAGGGGTTCCAGGGGAAGGAACTCATTTCAGAGACAGTCACATAACAGTGCACAGGTTCAATCTCGTGTTACCTGTTGGAGGTGCAGAGGACCGCATTACCAGCATGACTACCCAGAGTTACAATCAGGGTTTGTGCATAGAGAAGGAAAGGCACCGATGGGGAGATCAAGTAGCAGCCACCAGATTTATGCAACGGTTAATAATCACCAGGCCAAACATCAATCCACAGTGGTGGAGTCATCATGTACACTAAATCATATAAATGTTAAGATTTTGTTTGATTCTGGTGTGATAGATAGTTTCATTTCACCATCTGCATTAGACAAGAGTGGGTTGGCAGCCTATGAGCATGATGACTTTAAACAAGTTGAGATGGCTTCGGGGGAAAAACAAGCGGTAGGACCTAGTGTAGATAATTGTATAGTAGACCTGGGAGTGTGTACTACCAGGTTGAAGGTATACGTCACTTCTCTCGAGGCATATGACCTAATCATTGGAATGGATTGGTTAGCAGCTCACCAAGACATGGTAGATTGTTTCACCAAGAGGGTGCTTTGTGTCGACGATGAAGGAAGGCAAGTAGAGATCCAGGATGTACAGAGAAAAGTGTCATTACGCTTTATATCCACTATGTAGGTTAAGCGATGCTTGAGACAAGAGTGTCATTTGTATGTAGTGGAAGCAGTGAATGAAAGGAAGGGACCTTCATTAGATCAGTACCCGGTATTTTCAAAATTTTAGGATGTTTTTCCGAACGAGTTACCAGGGTTACCTCCTGAGAGGGTGCTTGATTTTACTATTGAGCTAAAACCTTGTGCAAAACCAATCTCCAAGACTCCGTATTGGATGAAAGCACCAGAACTTTGTGAATTGCAAATGCAGTTGAAAGAGTTACTGGACTTAGGGCTAATAAGGCCCAACGTCTCACCTTGCGGCAGACCAGTAACTTTTGTAAAGAAGAAGAATGGATCCTTACGACTGTGTATAGACTACAGGGACTTGAACCATGCTACAGGGAAAAATAGGTACCCTATGCCACGAATAGATGACCTCTTCGATTAGATGAAAGGAGCATCGATATTATCAAAGATTGATTTGCGATCAGGGTATCATCAGTTAAGGATTAAGGAAGGTGATATCCCAAAAACTGACTTTCGAACTCGGTTCAGACATTACGAGTTTGTTGTAATACCTTTTGGATTGACCAATACGCTAGCAGTATTCATGAGCCTCATGAACGGTGTATTCCGGAAGTACTTAGACCGTTTTGTACAAGTCTTTTTGGATGACATCCTCATCTATTCCAAGAATGAAAGAGAACATGAGGAACACTTGTGAATAGTGTTTTCCTACCTTAGAGAGAACAAATTGTATGGGAAGCTGTCAAAGTGTTCCTTCTTCCAAAAAGAGATCCACTATTTAGGTCATGTCATTTCTGGTGAAGGAATATTTGTGGACCCAGAAAAGGTAAAGGCCATTATGGAGTGGCCAGTGCCAAAAAATGCCCATGAGGTGAGAAGCTTCATGGGGCTAGCAGGTTATTATCGGAGATTTGTAGAAGGATTCTCCAAAATAGCAAAGCCCATCACCACCTTGCAGTGTAAGGGGGTCAGGTATGAATGGATAGAAGAATGCGATAGTGCATTCATTGAGCTTAAGAGATTAATAACTAGTGCGCCAATTCTATGAGTGTCGGATATGGAAAATAACTTCACAGTCTGCACGGATGCCTCAAAGAAAGGGTTGGGGGCCGTGCTAATGCAGGATGGAGGAGTGATAGCTTATGCATCAAGGAAGTTGAAGAAACATGAGGAGCTATACACGACTCATGATTTAGAGTTGGCAGTTGTAATGCTAGCTCTGAAACTTTGGAGGCACTATCTTGTGGGGAGAAACTTTGAGCTCAAAATGGACCATCAAAGTTTAAAAAATCTCTTCACTCAAAGAGATCTGAATGCCAGGCAAAGGCGATGGAGTGATTTTATGAGTGACTATGATTTTTTTATTTCATACATCAAGGGAAGGGAAAATGTGGTCACAGATGCCTTGAGTAGGATACCATGTATCTTCTCCTTGGTAACCTTAAAGGTCAATCTGAGGGAACATGTGTTGACACAACTCCAACGAGACAGTTGGTATTTAAAGGTTAATTCAAACCTACAGAGCGGGAGGCAGTTAGATCCAAAGTATGAAGGATATAGTCTGGAAACAGATGGACTGTTAAGATATTGAGGAAGGATGTACAACCCTGAGAATGGGGATATTCGAAGAATCATACTGAAGGAAACCCATATAGAACTTTATTGTGCGCATCCAGGTGTGAAGAAGATGTACGCAGATATGAGGAGACTCTTCTTTTGGGTAGGCATGAAGCGCAATGTAGTCCATTTCATTTCCAAATGCCTGGATTGTCAACAAGTGAAAGCCGACCACCATCACCCGGCATGCCTCCTACAACCACATGATGTTCCTTTGTCCAAATGGGAAGTCATCTCTATGGATTTTGTTGTGGGGTTGCCGCTCAAATCCCATAGACACAATGTCATTCTTGTGATAGTGGATAAGTTAACCTAGAGTGCTCATTTTATTCTTGTTAGAGACGCTTACGATGTCACTGATGTGGCACATGTGTTTGTAAGTGAGGTCATCTGTTTACATGGGATACCTAAGAAGGTCATTTCAGTTAGGGACTCCAGATTCACTTCTAGGTTTTGGACAAGTTTACAGTCAGCATTGGGGACTGAGTTGAACTTAAGCACAACTTATCATCCTGAAACAGATGGGAAAACTAAGAGAGTAAATCAAGTCATGGAAGACATGCTTAGGATGTATGTAATGGATAATCAAACCCAGTGGGATAAGTACCTACCTTTGGTAGAGTTTGCCTACAATAACAGTTATCATAGCTCTATCGGAATTCCACCCTACAGAGCTTTGTATGGGAGGCCATGCAGAACGCCATTGAGTTGGGATAGACTAGAAGACCGAGTAACAGTTGGTCCATAATTGATTCAAGAAATGGAGGAATAGGTGATTCATATTAGGCATAGACTAAAGGAAGCACAGGACAGGCAGAAAAGCTATGTGGATGCACACAAGACCGACCGAAGTTATGAAGTGGGAGACCAGGTTTTCATTCGTATTAGGCCTAATAAGAGTACCATATGGTTTGGGAAGGGTAAAAAGTTGTCACCTCGATTTATAGGACCATTAAGGATCCAAGAGAAAATTGGACCCATTGCATATCATCTCGTACTGTCACCCCACTTGCATAAAACTCATAATGTATTTCATCTATCTGTTTTACGTCATTATGTTGCTCATGAATCACATAAACTAAATTGGAAGGAATTGCAGGTATCGGACATGGGAACCCTCATGGTAGAATCATTACGCATAATGGACCGTAGAGTCCGACAGCTCAGGAACCGTCTGGTAGACCAAGTTAAGGTCCAGTGGGACAAGTATAGTCCAGGATCTGCTACTTGGGAAGACACCGAGATACTACAGCGAGACTATCCCTCACTTTTTTGACCACCTCGAGAACACGTTTCTCGAAGGATGGGTGTATGTAACACCGCCTTTTGACTTAGATAGCCAGGATTACTTGAGGCCTATATACTTTATTTTCTAGTCACAATGAAACTATTAAGTGATACACCTAAACTTTAGGTGTATGAACTTTTATGAATGATTAAATGTTATTGATGATGATGTATGTAATGCGATCTTTTATGTGAATGTAAATTTTACGAATGTTTAAATGTTATTGATGATGATGTATATGATGCAACATATGGTGAGAATGTGAATTTAATTAATGTTTAAATGCTATTAGGATGATGTTGGATATGATGCAATCTATTTTGGGTAGATGATAATCTTATGAATGGGTGTCGAAATTGAATTATGGAATATTATGAGATGTATTTCTAACTGGAAAAACTTTGATGTTAAATTATCGGTACAAGGATACCAAATTGAAATGATGATAGTATGCAATTACATGATGATAATGCATAGAAATGTATGAGTTTGTGTTACATACTAATCTACAGGTTACAAGATATGAAATAGCCAAGGGATAATGATGATGAAAGTGGATATTAGGACCACTAACAAAGAAACATTATGGTATGAATATTGTATGTGGAATTTATATTGGTTTGGATGCATTTCTATGATATGTGAACTAGTGCATGATTTCAGGTGATGACACTGCCCAAAACCGAATAAACGATGACAAAACCCCCAGCAACACGGTGCCACTGTATATTCCATTGTAGGGTGTGGACCCTAGTTATTATTAGGAGGGGTGGACGCATTTCCCACCATGTATCCTCCCAAACCTAAAGTCATGGGAGGATGGTGTTAGTTCACGCTCCCCAAGACATGTGATGATGACTGTCA
>ML808085.1:342120-353077 GCA_009831015.1 Picea engelmannii | reverse complement strand
TAACCATGTTTGATATGTGACTAAATTCACTACTAAGGGTGATAATTGTTTTTACAGATCATCACTAAATAAGCTTGCTTGTACTCTTTAACTAGTATGTAGTGGTTCTTGTGTCACTAATATATTAGATCATTGTTAGAGCACTATCTATTAACAAAAATGACAACACACATCCAAAATTTACATTTCACTAACACATCAAAATTTACATTTCACTAACACATCAATTTCTACTTTGTCAATATAATTTGTTGAGAATTCAAAATTCACATTGCACCTATATTGGATCCAGAAATCCTTATTCTTGTTTTAAGTCAACCAAAGAAGTAGGGTTCAATATATGCAATTGTATGAAATTTACCCTTCTTGATTATTTCTTATAAGATTAAGATTATTTCTTATAGGATTAAGTAGTGATGGTTGTATATAAAATATTGCGGTGATTTTCTCTTACTTATCTAAATTTTAATGAAGAATTTGTTTTAGTCTATACAATTGGGATGGACAATTGAGAATAGATAAATACCTTATTTTTTTTAGTCATTTATTGATAACTACTTTCCTTCTTACTTCACATATGCACCTTAACATGTTTTTAGGGATGAAATCTTTAACAATCTTATTTCAATTGTTCTATAATATTCTATGGTAAACACAAAATGGAAAATATTCTTCAGAGTATTTATGTATCCTTCCTTTCAATATTTAGAGTTAGTGTTTTACTCTATAGTCCCATCACTAAATGACATATTTTCATATCATCCTTTGTAACAATATTGTGTGTCTAGAGTGAAGCTAGTATTAAGAATGTTGTTGATTTCCTTCAATAGTAGATCCGTTGAACTACTATTGAAGGAAGTTAACTTTTTCACTTTTTTACCATCAATTATGAGAAATAAAATATATATGAGACAAATTGCTATTTTGAATTCCAAAATTATGAAATATATATATATATATATATATATATATATATATATATATATATATATATATATATATATATATATATATATATATATATATATATATATATATATATTATAATCAAAGTCTGAATAGTAACACTCTAAAATACATAAGTTCCACATCCATTTTAGGATGATAACAAAAATAAAGACATTTAACTTCAAAATTATGGACTCTAAGCCATCTCTTTAAGATACATCACTTCATACATGAAATTCAAACCTGCAAAAAAACAGATTTCAGAAATTAAAAATTTACAATTCAAACATGCGAAATAATACAAAATTCAAAAATTGTAATTAAAATAAAATTGACATACATACCAAAAGAGTTAACTATCATCCTTCAACATACTCTTTCCCACAAAATATATTATAAACATATTTTCCACCAAATATAATTTAGACATCTGTAAAAATGAAAAACATAATAAAAAAACAAATAACACATGTGTTAGCATATATACTACACAACTAAATATTAAATAAACAATATGCAATAATAACATAACCAACCACAAGATTTAAGATCTAGTTACTCTCCAATTAAGAGTACATGATTTGAAAAATTTGTAAATCTGTTGATGGGCGAAATTGAACACTCATCAACTGGAGTAGTGGATCCGGTCCGGGGTTGTCTAAATAACCCAAGCCGTTTGGAATGATCCACCCTGACGGGTTTAGCGGCTCCATTGGCCGATCTAAGTCCTAAGAAAATGAAAGAAAAACTAAACTAAAGAAACTAATGTAAGTGAAAAAGAAACTACAACAAACTATATACAAATCTGAAATATATATATATACAACTTACTTACTAATATTATACAATAATAATTCTATCAAATTGAATGTTCAGCGATCAATACAATTAAATCTCAATTACATATGTACAATATTTATAGAATACAAATTTTAATCAGAAATTGCAAAATCATTTGTAAAATGACAATGAAACTATTATTTTTTATTTTTGTAATTTTTATGAGGAAGGAATCAAATAAAAATTATCTAAGCTGAGCAATTGAAATAATAATCCTAACTATAAAAATGAACTATGTATCTGTCTAAACTACTGAGAATTCTTGAATTTATTAACTATTAAATAACAAACAACAAACTGACCTAAAGTAATGCTTCAGGTTTGTCCTGTGCATAGTAGTTGATTTAGTTGTTTGATGGGAGGAAACCCACACCAAATTTTCCAAAAGATTCTTGTAAACAGGAAGAAACAGTGCTCTTTGAATACATATGACAAAACAAACAAGACATAAAATGAAAACAATCTTAAATTTTACAAATCATCACATTTAGATAAATCCCTGTGCGAAGAATTGTACAAAATAGTTCATTTAATGAAGAAGATAAACCTTTTATTCATTAAATTGAAACAAAGTAATTGTTGTATGAAAAATGAGATACATCAGATATGGATAGAATTTAAGTTATAACGCATCAAACTGTAACAAGTCTTGATATCTAAAGTAGTCAATAACTCGATCACAAATTAAAATGCCCAAAACTTGAACGGAAGTATGATAAATTGAAAGCTAAAGTTGTTGCAAAAGATACACTTCCATTCGATTTTGTATCATCATAAATCCATAGTCTTTGTTCTCCCAACAGTGATGGGTTCGTTACAAAAATTAATGAGTATATAAAGGCCACAGGGTAAAACATCCCTATGGGAAATATAAAAAACTATTTGGAAAAATCTGGGAACAATCTCAAAAATCTCTATTTCTGCCTAAAAATAACAACCTAAAACAAAACTATACAATAAGAAACATGTTCTAAACTCCCATAGCATGTCCAATTTCCCATTGAAATTCGTATGTACCTATAGGTGGACAAGAATAAACAAGTTTAGATAATGTTTTATTTGTAAAATTAACAAAACTCTAAATTTTATGACTAGCTACAGAATCTCACAATTCTGTAGCTGGTCATATTTACAAACAAAATCATTTTAAATCAATCCAAATGATAACAGAAAGACATTCGACCTATTAAAAAAACCTTTAATTACTAATTCAAAGAAAAACAAATAATTCACGCTAGAAGTAACCAAATCTTTTATGCCAATTTGAAACAGACATAATCATGTTCAATTAATCGAATGGTAATAGGGATATATGCGATCTGCCAACCAACCTTTTTATTACCAATTTGAAACAGACATAATCGTTTTGACAATTCAAAACCAACGAAATCATTTTTTTGAATCAATTTCGATCAAAACAGATTGTAATCGATTCATCAAACCAATCTTTGATACTAATCCAACGCATATACAAACGACTATGCTAAATCAAACATACAGAATCGTTATGAATCAAACCAAATAGAACTAAATTGAACTAACTCAAAGCCGACACAATCGTTTATAATAATTCAAGAACAATAAAATCATATTAAATCGGTTCAATCAAAACATAGCCATATTTGATTTTAGAAAACAAATCAATGAAAACAAAATAGTTTATGCTAATTCAGAACGAAATCTTTTGTACTAATTCAAATACAAAAATGAAATCATTGTTGGTAATTCGAAGTAAATAGAATTGTTTTTGAATCTATTCAAACAAAATAGAACTAATTCAGAGCAAACACAATCGGCTATGCTAAATCAAACAAAATCATTCAAAAATTGATGTTGAAATAACATACCTGGGTTGTAGGAAAATGATTCAGTCAGGATAACTTTGAGTTGAAAAAGGCAATTGCTGCCTCAACATTTCTGAAGATGATAGAACCCGTGGACTTTTTCTTCTTCTCATTGGCTTGTAGCCTGTCATTTTCCTTTGACAACACAGTAACCCGTTCCTCCAATGATTTAATTTTAGATTGCAACAAAGAAACATCCATGTACTAACGTTCAAGCCAGGAATTGCATTGAGTACACGGTGGTTAATCAGGCCGAGTCACTACAGGTGAGGGTTCTTTCAAATTACCAGGGGTTCCACTGCCAATCTTAATTCCTGGGAAGTTAGGGTCATTCTTGAGGCATGGAGGTAGGTTGGAAACATAGTCATAGGGTTCCATAGAACAGAGGCCATGAGACTAAGGGTATTCCTCAGTCAGGAAATGTTCAATCTCAGATTCTGAATCCTCACTCAAAACTATTGGCTTCTGGTCAATGTTTTGTTTGGGCTTGTTCAGAGCACATCTAGATATCCATCGTGCATTCTTCTTTCCCTTACTATTGACACCAGTATCACCTTTTCCTTTATTCCTTATAGGTCTCTTGACGGTCTTAGTATTGTCTTTAGCACACAGGTCGATCATGGTATCAGGTAGGTCAATGTTGGGGCAGTTCGAGGGTTTGATAGTGGCTATAAGGGTAGGAGGTGGCACGGTAGGCCCAACCAGGGTTTCAGTGACCACAACTTTGTCCACTTGAACACACTTGGGAGTGGCAAAGCCATTCCTTGATAGGAAAGCTTGCCAACCGTCACCACTAAGCCTCAAATGATGAACAATAACGATTTTGATCAAGCAGTGATGGAAGAGGCTCCTATTATCCTTTTCCCTCTTAAATCATTTTGACATTTTATACAAGCTACGTAGGAGATAGTGAGGCATATTCGGAGGGAAGTCTATGAAATTCATAAGTAACCTGAGATGATAAATAAACACCAAACCATAACGACCTTCACAAGTCACAAATTGCTTAACAATGGCTAATAAATCATGCCACCTGGGCTTAAGCGCAATGACAGGCATACCTCTATCACAACTAACAATTTTCCTTGATGTGAACAGGAGCCGCCATGACACTTCATCCACTTTCGAATTCTTAAACCACCTCTGCCCTTTAGCTGGTAAGCTTGTAGCTGAGCTGAGGAATTCCTCGTTTAGCTCGAGTTAGATATCTCCAACCTTGGCCCTGCATCCGTCGAACGTGAGGGAAAAATGTTGGGCAACCGTAAGGTTGAAACCCTCAAACTTTTGGATGAAAACTAACCAGCCACTATTCTCGAGGTCTTCATGAGCATTGTCAAATAGTAGTAGTGTTTGAATGCCATTAGGTTCTATGCACACCACAGGTGCCATAGGAGAGAAGACACATAGTGAGCAGGGTAGACGAACAGGGGTTTGGATAGGGTATATGAAAGCCCAAAATCTCATAGGATTCTCCAAAAACCAACAGAGGTAACCCAAGATACAAGGCAGGAATTAATTTCTAAGTGTGTGAGGGTGGTGGAACGAAACAAACCCATGCAAAACATTCATATCAAAATGTACAATCGACGACACTATGGTGATTCAAATCACTATGGGCGTGTGTTAAAAGCAATTCTAATCAACAACCATTGAAAACTATGATAAGTCAACCCAAATATTTGCACAAGCAATAGTGTTTGCATGATTTAAAACAAAACAATATTTCGAATTTAGCACCAAAGATTTGACCATAAAACTTATACGTTCTCATGAAACCAATGCACAAAGAAATTTGATCAAAGACAATAGAACACCAAACCACCATTGTATCAAGTACTCAATCACAATCACCAGAATGCCTTGCATCACAATCTTATAAAATGAAGTCATATTAACAAAAAAAATGCAAAGTGAGTAAATATTTTGCTGTCTTGCCAACTTTGTGGCAATTATTGAATTAGAAGTGAAATGAACACATAAACAAGAGTGACCATAGTAATCTAGTGACGATTTTGATGCCATCGACATGACTTCAAACTCAAGTTTTGCACGCTTGCAGTCGTGAAAATGAAATCAAAGGCAAGTGTGCAAATGCACAAAATAATCATGTCATTTTAATCAAAAGATTGCAATGAGAATCAAGGGTTCCATAACACTTGTGTAGGCAGCTTATAAGGATAGGATAAAAATGAGAAACGACTACCAACAATGGTGACACACTCGTAGAAGCAGTTATCTCAGCCAAACGAACAAATTTAGATTATGATAATGAGAATAATTCTAACTAAAAAACAACCAGAAAATTGTTTAAACATCATCATTGATCAAATATTTCAGCTGTGCTTAAAAGATGAAAACTAATAACAGTCTTAAGATAAGCAAACCATGATATTAAAGATAAAATCTCCAATACTGTTGACAGAGCCATTTCTGCCAGCAGGCGTTCATAGCCTCGATAGGGTTTCCATTTAACCCACTCTGATATCCGTATCCTGCCAAGAAGTTCCAGATCAGAATAAAGGACATTCTAAGATCAAGAGATTTCATACTTACAAATTTTCATATACCTGGCATTGCTTCACTGCCAGCGGGCATGTTCAGTACCCTAGCAAATTTTTCTTGGCGTCATGCATGCATTTACCCGCTGCCAGCAGACCTGTTCATCATCCCGGCGGGTTTACAAGCACTTCCCACAGCTCTTTTATGATTTAATTTTTTAAAGATATATAATTGAGCGGGGTCACGCTGAAAATTATGATATTTTAAACATTCTCTTACAGACCTTGAAATAATTTTTAAAACTATCCTTCATTAATATTAAGAGATGGTTTGTTTACAAAACGACCTTCTAAGGCAGGGAGACATC
Organism: Picea engelmannii; assembly: GCA_009831015.1. Classification (NCBI taxonomy): domain Eukaryota; kingdom Viridiplantae; phylum Streptophyta; class Pinopsida; order Pinales; family Pinaceae; genus Picea; species Picea engelmannii. The sequence continues at coordinate 346,579 of ML808085.1, read as the reverse complement.
TTCTGATTCGTTCCCTTAAGGAACAGGGACAGTGTAAGAAGATAATGGATGATCATGACAGGCTTCACTCATAGATCAAAATCAATTAACTTCTTTCAAACAACAGTCTTTTCTCAACACAGATGTACATTTCAGAAGCATATTATAATTGATGTTTAGACAATTTTTCAGCAGTCATTTCAGTGAAATAATTTTCTGTTTTCTTTGTCTGAACAGTTCCAAAATTCAGGTATGTGTTTTTCCAAAAACAAAAAAAAAAACTGATAAGTGCAAGAGAAAAACTCAAACCAAAACAGTAAAAGAAAAACAAACCAAAGAAAAATATTTACATAGTATACACAGGGTTGTCATCAAGCGAAATATCTTTTCAGAGCTTGGCCATTCACCAGATAGGTGTCTGGCTGTCCCTCTAAATTCTGTAATCGGAAAGAGCTGGGACCCAATTTCTCAGCAATTAAAAATGGTCCAAGCCATAAGTTCTGAAACTTCATGTGCTCTCCCTTTCCCTCATGCAGTTTGCCCCATTTCAAGACAAGGTTACCTACTTCAAAGTTCCTATTAGAGGCAGAGTTGGAATCAAACCATCTTTTGACCACTAGTTGATGCTGATCTAACTTACATTTCGCTTGAGCTCTTACCTCTTCTAGTTTCATTAAAGTGTTAATTCAGTTCTCCAAAGGGGGACAGTCTTTTTCTTGTATTTTTTTTTATAGTTGTAGTGAGGGGAGAAGAATATGCGGTGGCAGAATTGCTTCTCTACCATAGATAAGAAAGAAGGGAAAGTTACCTACAACAATATTTGGTGTTACCCTATCAACCCAGATTGTGTTTAACAGTGCGTTATGCCATTTTTTGTGATTTTTAGATACCGTTCTCTTGATGATTTTAATTAGATTCTTATTTGCTGATTCTGCCAATCCATTTCCCTAAGGGTAATAGCTAGCAGAATACTTCAATTTAATTCCTTTTTCTAGAGTGAATTGACTCATCTCAAGATAAAAAAAATAAGAAGCATTACCGAATACTAAACAGTCAGAGATACCAAAATGAGTAATAATATTTGAATTTAAAAAGGCAATTACCTGACTGGTATTCACAGTTCTTAATGTGGCAGCTTCAGACCACCTGGTGAATTAATATGTGGTTGTTATGATAAAATTATTCTTCTATGAGGATGGCGGATTGATTGGACCTATAATATCAAGGCCCCAGTACTGAAAAGGAGAGTCTACTGAAACAGGCTACAAAGGAAAGGATGGTTTCTATATCCGCTCGGATGCTTTTTGACAAATAATACACTTGCGTCACAAGGCATGTGCATCTCTAAAAAGTGTGGGCCAGAAATAACCAGCTCTTAAAAATTTATGGGCAGTGGTGTCACCACCAAAATTCCCACCAGCTTCTCCAGCGTGCAATTCTAGTAAGACTTTTTCTGCTTTGTCTTTCTCAAGACAGCGAATTAGTACTCCATCAAAATTTTGACAAAACATAATACCATTAATTAAATGAAAGGAGGCAGATTTTAATCTTTACGCTCTTATTTTAGTGGGATCCAGGTGGCAGGGGGCTGACCCATGTTCAAGACATAATTTTATATCGTCATACCAGGGACTGATAGAGTTTTGTGCACAACAGATTGAATTTTGATTGTGTTGTCCTGGGTTTGACATATCGTTTTCTTCTTGCTGCCCTGCTATTGAGTCCGCGACTAACTTTCATAACCCTTGGCCTCTCACTATTTGAGCTGGGGTAATTTCTATGTCATACTCTTGCAAGGAGGTAACCTAGTTCACCCTCTTTTCGCCTAGTTCTTTCTGCACTAACAGGTTTCTGACAGCTGGGTAAGGGACAATAATTTTCATTCTAGATTTCAAAAGCTAAGATCGAAAGTGATTGAATGCTTTAAAAATAGTGTAGGATTGTTGATCCACTATTGGTTAATTAACTTCCACGCCTTTGAAAGTAGATCTCATAAAGGCAATGGGTACTTCATTGTTTTCAGCGTTCTTTTGAGTTAGGACGGCAGCGTAGGAGTGGTCAGAAGAAAATGTGTAGAGCGTGAAGTCTTATGAAAAGTCAGGGCTCATGAGAGAAGGAGCGTCTATTATGGCCTTTTTTATTGAATTGAAATCTTGATTTTCTAAGGGTCCCCAATGATATTGTGTGTCTTTCTTAATTAAATTCTATAAAGGTCTGACCATCTCAGAGAAACTGGGAATGAATCTCCTGGTGAAGTTTATTTGGCCTCAGAAAGACTACATAGACTTTTTGGATGAGGGAGGGGGGAGTTTCGAGATGACTTGAGTCCTTTCAAGGTCAATAATCATCCCTTTGCTTGACACAATGAATCCTAAGAGTTTACCTTGTTCTATTGCGAAGATAGATTTTTTAGGATTCAAGGAAATGTCGTATTTACGACATCGCTATAGAACGGCTCTTAAATGAGCTAGATGATCAATTTTGTTTTTCGAAAATATAGTAACATCATCTAGGTAAACTGTGACAAATTGATTGATTAAGCCTCGGAAAGTGATGTCCATCGCTCTCTAGAAAGTGGCACCGGCATTGATGAGTCCAAAGGGCATTTTCCTGTAAGCGTAGGTGCCCCATGGAGTGCGGAAGGTAGTTTTAAGTTGGTCTGGGGGAGACATCAGGATTTGATTGTACCCTGAAAAACCATACAATAAGGATAGTCTCTCAGAACCAGATACCTATTGAAGGATCTGTTCCATGGGTGGTACAGGGTAGTTGTCTTTATTAGACGCTCTATTAAGGTTTTGGAAATCGATGCATAGTCGAATTTCCCCACTTTTCTTCCGGACAGGGACAAGGTTAGAAACCCATTGCATGTGCCTAACTGGGAAAATTATCTTAGCATTCAGGAGTTTATTTAATTCTTTTTTGATAGTTGGTTCGAGCTTAGGGTGCATTTTTCTTAACTTTTGTTGAAAGGGTAAGGTTTGGGGTTTCATAGGAATGACGTGTTGTATGATGTTAGGGTCAAAAGTTTTAAGGTCATCATACGTCCATGAAAAAACATATTTAAATTGTTTAAACAATTTAACAAATGTGGATTTTTCTTTTTCAGAACACCCCACTCCTAAATTAATGCACTGTGGATTGTCATTTGTTCCCAAGTTTACTTTTTCATACGATAACAAGGAACTATTGGTTTTACAGTTGACCGATTTTTTGAATTTATCTTGAAGATTGTAAAATTTCTCTAATCTAACTACAGATTTAGGGATTGAATTTACCATGTCCGATAAAGATTTAGGATTTCTTGGATCAGGTATTACCGTGAAATCACGTAGATTGTCGTCATGAGTGAATTCGTCAATCACTGCGCCTTGGAAAGTTTCTTCCATATGCAGGAAGCTAATAATTTGTTGATCGTTGCCAAAGACTCTCCAATTCGTGATGTTGTCGGGAATGGATGGCATGAACAACAGTTTGACGGAGAATGCATTCGGGGACAAGCCTTCTACAGGAAAGAGTTTGGAAGATACGTTAGCTAATAGATAAGCTTCAGAGTTATTCAATCTAGGAATAGAATTTATATTGAAAGCAGAAAAATTATTCATTAAATTCCATACCTCGGATTGGTATCTTTTAAGATGCAGAGACAGACAGTGGATAGAATCTTGTAACGGCCTGTCTCGTTTCAACAATCGTTTCAGTGATAGGTGCAATTTTTTTTTTTCTTTTTTTTTTTTGAGGTGTGTGCGCGCGTGTAGAAGTAGCAACATGAAGAACTATACGACGCCACTCGACTAACAACAAGACTCAATCATGAGGTTCAGCACAAGAACGCTGAAGGCCTCAATGAAAACTACCACAACACAACCTTAGGCAGAGGTGCACAATGCAGACACTCAACAAAAAGTAAAAATGACCACTAAATACGACTGACCTCCCGCCCGTCCTACCCTGCAAGGTTAGGACCTCCAAGACCCAAAATCAACGCTCAAGCCCGGTTTCCCATCGTCTTTAACCATTTAAGGTCTCAGGGCTGGCGACTGTTCTGAGGAACATGGAGGTTTCTACATCCCACTCGACACAATAGACCAAGCAACTAACTGACCACAATCAAGTACAAATAAGAGGAAACAGAAGCGCCCCTTACGGAAGACGCGTGACAAGGACTCTGCCAACGAACACCCAATTTCACAATTCTAAGGAGCAACCACCCCGATATACTAACTTGAGTAAGTAGGTTACGTAAGTCCAGGACAGGCCGCCATACTTATTACTCAAACAACGACATAAACAATATTCAAGATAACATTCACCAAGGTTTACAGACCTCACGGAACAAGGATCCATTTGGACTATTTCTTTTTTAACACAGAAAGGGAGGGCTTTGAGTATTACTAGTTAGACGTAGAACCGAAGTTCAGCTAACGTTCACACAGGCTACTGGCCTTATCCCCAGGTTAAAACAAGAAAGCTTCAAATG
>ML808085.1:289414-317641 GCA_009831015.1 Picea engelmannii | reverse complement strand
ACCAAGGTAGTAAAAACATCCTGTCATATAACTCAATGCATCATAATGAAAGAAAATTTTTATCATCATATAAATCCAGATCACTTGCGAGCAAGTGTCCTCAAAGAATAAGTTTGGTAAGTGCGCCAGAGCGGGATGTTACAAATCTCTTACCTGTCTAACCACAATTTCCAAATCGGCAAAGAGAGTCAGATTTTGAATGTTCATATCTAAATATTTTTTGAGGCCCTGCAATAAAGCCTCATATTTTGCTGTGTTATTAGTACATTCAAATTCTAACCTACATGTAATCAGGGTTTTTTTACCTACGGGATCAATAATAACGCAACCTACACCTGATCCTTCTTTGGACTTTGACCTGTCAAAGTAAAGAGACCAAATTTGATTATTATCGAGTGCATGAGGCCATTGTGTAGAAGCTGTTGGCTGCACATATGCTACAATATCAGACTGCTATTCTGGGTTGGTGATAGCTGAAGTCTCAACCATGAAATTGCCAAAAAGGGTATCCATCCCTTGTATTTCGGGCAAATCGGCAAAAGGTGTAAATGGTTCATTGGGATCATTTAAATCCGTGACTGTGAATTTAAGGTAGCGTTCACGATTTACCTTGATTTTGTTGGGCTTGTCGTTCTCGGGCAGCCATAGGTGAGACCAATCTGTCACAAAATAGACATGTAGTTGCTCCAACTAGTCTCTTCTTAGAAACAAACCATAAACTTCTGGAATATCTACGACAATAATATAAATCAGTTGATGAACTTTGGGGTTAGACGATCATCTTATAAGCACATTCCTTAATTCTCCTACGACTTTAACACTAGTTCGATCAAGTTGGATGATTTTTAAAGTGGATGGTTCAAATTCAACATTAATCTTCTGACATACAGACCATGGCATTACATTGGATGACGCTCCTGAATCTACCATACAATTGTGCATGTTCCTATTAAAGATTTCGAAAGTTAACAAAAATGGAGGTACATTTATGTGAGTACTAAGGGTGGAATCTTGTGTCTTTTTACTCACAGTCTCTAAAGCTAATTTATCTACATTTGTGACATTATTTACAGGAAGGCTTCATTTATCATGAGGATCAGGATTATTCTTAGTGGAATTCTTTTGAGGAACTTTGTTCTGAACAACCTTGTTACTGCTTGAATTACCATTTTTGCTATTCTCTGCGATATTCTGTAACATTTTTTGTAGAAGAAATGGAAATTTTAATAATTTATAAACATAAATGTTAGCCCTTAACTATTTTAGATATTCAACTAAATCATAATCTAAGTTGGGGTTTACATGACTCTGTTTAGTATCAGCTGGTTTAGATTGTTTTGGGGGTAAAGTCGTAGTGTTTTCGGAAGAAGGTTTGTTTGCTATCTTACTCCTAGTATTGTAGGGATGTACTATCTTGAAGTTAGCTTGAAAAATGTTATCCGAGAAGTGTCCAAAAAGGTTTGGAGAAGATTCTTCTTCTTCAATTGTCTCTTGTTCAACTACCTCCTCAGAAATCTCAGGAGGCATCAAGTTATCCTGGGCTTCTAGAATAGTTTGAAGGGAGAATTGCAGACTTTCTAGATTTAGGCCCTCGGTATTTGGATTAGGTCGGTGGGTGGGAAAAGGCTTCTTGAACAGGGGTTTGTAAGGCCCTTTGCTCGAAGAAGCTTCTTCGGCCATGCTTTTCAAATCTATAACTTGATTTAATAGTTTTTGAATGACTTTAGTTAAGTTTTCTAAATCTGATGTTTCAGGTTGTGTTTTATTTTGAGCAGGTCTAGGGAGGATTTCGATCTTCTTTTTGGAAGATGAACTAGTCTATGTTTCATTGCTAGTAGTGTATTTTAAACTAAGGATGTCTTTTTCAATATGGCTGGCCTCTTAGAAGGCCTCTAAAAACGTGGCTTTCTTATATCGTTTTACCAAAATGGCTATACTTTGATGCAGGGCTTTAGTATAGTATGCTATGAGAAGATTCTCAGTATGCATCGAATCCATAGGGATTCAGTTAAGAATCTTTGGTTAAAGTCTTTGATTTTCTCTTTGGGGTTCATTCTTAAACTAGAAAGCTCCATGACTATAACTTCTGGGGACTTATCATCACCGAACTTCTCAAGAAAGAAGGATTCGAACTTCTCCCAAGACATGATGGTATGGGGTTGCTGGGCAAAGTACCATGTAGAGGCATCACCCTCGAAAGTATAGGGGAACAACCTATAGACTACGTTTTCGTGCTCGGCATTACGGAGTCTAATGGCTAACATAAAAATTTTAATGTGATCTTCGACGATCTGTTTAGAGTCAGGGTCAAACTTGGGAAGCCACTTCTCCGGATGTTTGGGTAAGGGATGTTGAGGCCCAGGTACAGCTACTGCATCTTGGTCAAGCCAGGGTCTGGCAGGATTGTTCTGGTTGGCCATTGGTGTAGGCGGTGTGGAAGGCTGAGAAGGGGAACTTCCTTCATCAAAAGAGTCTTCTCCAGAAGAAGAAGGAGGTGATGGAGGTGGTGAGGGTGGTATTCCAGATCCTCCTACAGCGGGAGTGAGGATTGGATCTGTAGGGTTGAAAGTGAGGTTAGTGCCTCCAAGTTGTTCTCTGATTTCAGAGAAATCTAACGGTTGTTCCAAAGGTCAATTTGGTTGTCTTAAACAGGAGAAGGAACTATGTGTTCTTAAGAGAGATTGGCGGACAATCTCCTATACATCACCACCTGTAGGATTTGGGGTTACTGGTTCAACTGTGATCCATAGATCGTCGTTTGATGTGGTTGTTGTTTGAGGGACGATGTTTTCATTTGAATGAATTCTTGTCACTATAGGTGAGTGGTTAGGTGGTGGAGGAGTCTTACAACCACCTCGTGCCATTAATAATTTTCAGGCCCTCCTTCTAGCGCAATTTTTTGATGGGCAAAATTGAACGCTCATCAACTGGAGGAGTGGATCCGGTCCAGGGTTGTCTAAATAACCCAAGCCGTTTGGAATGATCCACCCCAATGGGTTTAGCGGCTCCATTGGCCGATCTAAGTCCTAAGAAAATGAAAGAAAAACTAAACTAAAGAAACTAATCTAAGTGAAAAAGCAACTACAACAAACTATATACAAATATGAAATATATATATACAACTTACTTACTAATATTATACAATAATAATTCTATGAAATTTAATGTTCAACAATCAATACAATTAAATCTCAAATACATATGTACAATATTTACAGAATACAAATTTTAATCAAAACTTGCAAAATCATTTGTAAAATGACAACGAAACTATTATTTTTTATTTTTATAATTTTTATGAGGAAGAAATCAAATAAAAATTATCTAAGCTGAGTAATTGAAATAATAATCCTAACTATAAAAATGAACTATGTATATGTCTAAACTACTGAGAATTCTCGAATTTATTAACTATTAAATAACAAATAACAAACTGACTTGAAGTAACGCTTCAGGGTTGTCCTGTGCACAGTAGTTGATTTAGTTGTCTGATGGGAGGAAACTTGCACCAAATTTTCCACAAGCTTCTTGTAAACGGGAAGCAACAGTACTCTTTGAATACAGATGACAGAACAAACAAGACATAAAATCACAGAAATCTTAAAGTTTACAAATCATCACATTTAGATAAATCCATGTGCGAAGAATTGTACAAAATAGTTCATTTAATGAAGAAGATAAACCTTTTATTCATTAAATTGAAACAAAGCAATTATTGTACGAAAAATGAGATACATCATATATGGATAGAATTTAAGTTATAACGCATCAACCTGTAAAAAGTCTTGATATCTAAAGTAGTCAATAACTTGATCACAAATTAAAATGCACAAAACTTGAATGAAAGTATGATAAATTAAAAGCTAAAGCTATTACAAAATATCCACTTACATTCGAGTCTGTATCATCATAAATCCATAGTATTTGTTCTCCCAATAGTGTTGGGTTTATTACAAAAATTAATGAGTATATAAAGTCCACAGGGTAAAACATCCCTTTGGAAAGTATCAAAAATTGTTTGGAAAAATCTGGGAACAATCTCCCAAATCTCTATTTCTACGTAAAACTAACAACCTAAAACAAAACTATACAATAAAAAACATGTTCTAAACTGCCACAGCATGTCCAATTTCCCACTAAAATTCGTATGTACCTATAGGTGGACAAGAATAAACAAGTTTAGATAATGTTTCATTTGTAAAATTAACAAAAATCTAAATTTTATGACTAGCTACAGAATCTCACAATTCTGTAGCTGGTCATATTTACAAACATAATCATTTTAAATCAATCCAAATGATAACAGAAATACATTTGACCTATTAGACAAACCTTTAATTACTAATTCAAAGCAAAACAAATCATTCACGCTAGAAGTAACCAAATCTTTTATGACAATTTGAATCAGACAGAATCATGTTCAATTAACCGAATGGTAACAGGGATATATGCGATCTGTCAACCAACATTTTTATTACCAATTTGAAATAGACAGAATCGTTTTGACAATTCAAAACCAAAGAAATCATTTTTTTGAATCAATTTTGATCGAAACAAATTATAATCGATTCATCAAACCAATATTTGATACTAATCCAACGCATATACAAACAACTATGCTAAATCAAACATATAGAATCGTTTCTGAATCAAACCAAATAGAACTGAATCGAACTAACTCAGAGCCGACACAATTTTTTATAATAATCTAAGAACAATAAAATCATATTAAATCGGTTCAATCAAAACATAGCCATATTTGATTTTAGTAAACAAATCAGCGCAAACAAAATAGTTTATGCTAATTCAGAATGAAATCTTTTGTACTAATTCAAATACAAAAATGAAATCATTGTTGGTAATTCGAAGTAAACAGAATTGTTTTTGAATCTGTTCAAACAAAATAGAACTAATTTAGAGAAAACACAATCGACTATGCTAACTCAAACCAAATCAGTCAAAAATCGATGTTGAAATAACATACTTGGACTGTAGGAAAACGATTCGGTCAAGATAAATTTGAGTTGACAAAGGTAGTTGTTGCCTCATCATTTCTGAAGACGATGGAACCCATGGTCTTTTGCTTCTTCTCGTTAGCTTGTAGCCTGTCATTTTCCTTTGACAACACAGTAACCGGTTCCTCCAATGATTTAATTTTATATTGAAACAGAGGAACATCCGTGTAGTAATTTTCAAGCCAGGAATTGCATTGAGTACATGGTGGTTGATCGGGCCGAGTCACTACAGGTGAGGTTTATTTCAAATTACCATGGGTTCCACTGCCAATATTAATTCCCAGGAAGTTAGGGTCATTCTTGAGGCACATAGGTAGGTTGGAAACATAGTCATAGGGTTCCACAGAACAGAGGCCATGAGAGTAAGGGTATTCCTCAGTCAAGAAATGTTCAATCTCGGAGTTCAAATCCTCGCTCAAAACTATTGGCTTCTGGTCAATGTTTTGTTTCGTCTTGTTCCGAGCACATCTAGATATCCATCGTGCATTCTTCTTTCCCTTACTATTGACACCAATATCACCTTTTCCTGTCTTCCTTACAGGTCTCTTGACGGTATTAGTATTGTCTTTAGCACATGGTTCGGTCATGGTATCGGGTAGGTCAATGTTGGGGCATATTGAGGGTTTGACAGGGGGTAGAATGGTAGGAGGTGACATGGCATGCCCAACCAGGGTTTCAGTGACCAGAACTTTGTCCACTTGAACACACTCGGGAGTGGCAAAGCCATTCGTTGATAGGAAAGCTTGCCAACTATCACCAGTAAGCCTCAAATGATGAACAATAATGATTTTTATCAAGCAATGATGGAAGAGGTTGCTATCACCCTTTTCCCTCTTAAATCATTTCGACATTTTATACAGGTTGCGTAGGAGATAGTGAGGCATATTCAGAGGGAAGTCTATGAAATTCATAAGCAACCTGAGATGATAAAGAAACACCAAACCATAACAACCTTCGCAAGTCACAAATTGCTTAACAATGGCTAATAAATCGTGCCACCTGGGCTTAAGTGCAATGATAGGCATACCTCTATCACAACTAACAATTTTCCTTGATGTGAACAGGAGCGGCCATGGCACTTCGTCCACTTTCAAATTCTTAAACCACCTCTTCCCTTTAGTTGGTAATCCTGTAGCCGAGCTGAGGAATTCCTCATTTAGCTCAAGTTGGATATCTCCAACCTTGGCCCTGCATCCTTCAAACGTGAGGGAAAACTGTTGGGCGACCGTAAGGTTGAAACCCTCAAAATTTTGGATGAAAACTAACCAGCCACTATTCTCTAGGCCTTCACGAGCATTGTCAAATAGCAACAGTGCTTGAATGCCATTAATTTCTATTGGCACCACGGGTGCCATAGGAGAGAGGACACACACTGAGCAAGGTAGACAGACAGGGGTTTGGACAGGGTATACGTAGGCCCGAAATCTCACAGGCTCCCCCAAATCCAACAGAGGTAACCTGAGATACAAGGAAGTAATTAATTCCTAAGTGTGCGAGGGTGGTGGAACGAAACAAACCCATGCAAAACATTGATATCAAAATGTACAATCGACGGTGCTATGGTGATTCAAATCATTATGGGCATGTGTTAAAAGAAATGCCAATCAACAACCATTGAAAACTATGATAAGTTGACCTGAATATTTGCACAAGAAATAGTGTTTGCATGATTTAAAACAAAACAATATTTCAAATTTAGCACCAAAGATTTAACCATAAAACTGATGCGTTCTCATGAAACCATTGCACACAGAAATTTGATCAAAGACAATAGAACACCAAACCACCATTGTATCAAGTACTCAATCACAATCACCAGAATACATTGCATCACAATCTTATAAAATGAAGTCATATTAACAAAAAATATGCAAAGTGAGTAAAGATTTTGGTGTCTTTCCAACTATGTGACCATTATTGAATTAGAAGTGAAATGACCACATAAACAAGAGTGATCATAATAATCTAGTGACGATTTTGATGTCATCGACATGACTTCGAACTCAAGGTTTTCATGATTGCAGACATGAAAACAAAAACAAAGGTAGGTGTGCAAATGCACAAAATAATCATGTCGTTTTAATCAAAAGATTGCGATGAGAATCAAGGGTTCCATAACATTTGTGTAGGCAGCTTATAAGGATAGGATAAAAATGTGAAATGGCTGCCAACAAAATCTTATCTAAAATAAATATAGAAGCTATTTTTTGAATAAAGTTCACAAATATCCATATTAAGTCATTCTCAAATCCTTGTGGATAAAGTCCCAAATCCTTGAGGTGAAATTTTTCCTGTGGATAAGGTCTCAAATCCTTGAGGTGAAATTCTCCTTGTGGATAAGGTCCACAATCCTTGAGGTGAATTTTTCATCCCAAGTGATGTTATTGTGTTCTTGGTAAAACAAATTGTGTGTTAGAGTTAGATAATAGTCTGAAAATAAATATAGAACTGTGTATGAAGACAATTCACAAATCTCCGTGTATTAAGTCATTCTTCCAAAGAAATACTTATCTCCTTGTGAATAAAGTCCAAAATCCTTCCAAAAATTCTCCTTGTGGATAAATTCCCAAATCCTTAGATGTAATTCTCATCCCAGGTGTTGTTATTTGATCATATTTAAACATCAATAAAATACTAATCTCCTCAACAGTTAAATACTTCTCATCTTCTTCTACAGTGGTCATATAATCAAATTTCATGATGCCCTTTCAAACTAAAGGACTCATAAATCTCCATATTAAGAAATTCTTCCAAAAAACTACTTATTATCTAAAAAAATTCACAAATCTCCATTTTAAATAGCATTCCTCCAAAAAATACTTATCTTCTCTTTCTTCAATGGAATAGATGTTCTCATATAATACTACACCATTCTTGGAAAAGAAAACAAGGACTGTAATCGAGGAAAATTTAGAAAATTTCTCTTTTCATCTGTGGGATAGAATCTCTTCTCAAATATTCAAACATATTCAAGTTCAAAATCAGGTGTTCATCATGATCTAACCTTAAATAAGTTTGAGTGTACACCATTTAAGAAAACGGAAAAATTATTTAGGTGTTCATCTTCAGGCTTTTTTGTCCTGAAGATGGATCCTGTTGTGGATCCGAAATGTCGACAAGCTCTCAAAAGCACTGTGGTTCTTCCGACATGTTCTGAACAAATCTCTCACCACAGAAACCTAAATGATCATAATTCAAAATAATTGAGGAAAGGCTAAACTATAAATTTGAGGAAACAACAATTTGATAAAAGTCAAGAACGTACATTTATGAATCATCCTGAATGGACACATCCTTTCCTAATCTGAGTGCTTCCTCAATACCAATCTCTCTTCCAGACACACTCTCATGTACTCTCTTTTCCACATTAGCTTATATAACACATTTCAAATTTGAAAATTTAATAAATTATATTCAAATGATTATATAACACATTAAATTTAAATGATTCTAAGACATTAAATGATACCTATGAACTCCCACCCATTTCAAACTCTCCCAATGAGAATTGAGACAAGCCAGCCCAAGTACCAGGAGATGGAATAGATGGAATAGAGATCTCTGAATAACACAACTAAGAACTAAATCTAGGATTCAATGTGTTAAAAACTATACAAAATTATAAATGTTGTTGATCTCTTATTCAAAAGAATGGATATCGAACAACTATTAGAAAAAACATACCCGATTCAATCCATCCAAATTAAAACTTGTCAAATCAAGTCCCCTACCGACTAGAGATTCATTTAACATATCTCCAAACTACAATTAATGGCAAGAAAAATTTGATTATTTCTATAAAGACAAGGATATCTAAATATAGAACTCAAAGTAAACTATCATAAAATGCGTCAAAACTTTCCTAAATAGATTCATACCAATCTGCAATTCGGGTCATCATTCTGAATGACCTTCTTCCAACAATCCCGACAAAATTTGGAATACTCCAAAACTTATTTTGCTAACATTCCATCTAAGCCCGCATCTGTTTTATCAACAAATGTGGCCTGAGAATTGGATTCTTCTCGCTGACACTTCGTGCCAACATCAACACCATAAAACATAGATTTCAAATTTTCCCCGATTGCAATCCTGGCCTCTTTGCCAACTTATGATGTAGACTGGAACTCTGAAAGTGATGCAAATTCCCCTTTTGGGCGAGGTACTAAAGGTTGTGGAGGCCTCGACAATGCTCCACTTCAATATGCCCCTTTTTGATCATATGTACATCCTTTACCAGTACCATAATATTTGGATAGTAGACTGGTATAATCTGGGTGCACGTGCAAGAAAAAATCCGCAAAAAAATTGTACTGAAAAATAGTATGGAACCTAATCATTCCATGGCAATTTCCCATATGCGGCCAAAAATCTATTATACAGATGTCCGACAAAGTTGAGGTGCTTAAAATATTGCACCTTCAACATTTTCCGCTTTGGGCCCTCTTTGAAATTGAACATGGAGATTGCGTCTTCTTTTGAAGCTCAGTTTTTTACTGTCTCCCATTTATCTGGACCCATCACCTCTAAATTTCACCGCCTCATTAGATCGAAAAAACTATCAGTGGTTGGCCCCATTTTCTGATATGCATCCATAAAGTTTTCCAGCGAATGCAAAACAATTTGCAAACTTTGTTTTCTCTCCAAAGGAAGTTCCAAGACCGCCAAATCATTTTCCAACCTCTTTTTAATACCTAAGCATCACTCAAGCATCATTGCTTAGGTATTCCCTTCCCAAGGAAGTTCATCGCCAACTTCTGAAGGATAGGTGGATGTTGGCATGTGATCTTTTGTTTCTTCATAATGCAGCCTACTAAATCCACCTTTACTTTCTGCACCAACATTTGAATTTTCATGACAGCCACTCTCATTGTCACCCCTTTCTCTAAATTGATTGCCTACACACACATTTGAAAGTTGTAACGACCCTCCTCTTATGACGACAACCTCTTATAACAAGTGCAATTTTTATTTTTTTTGTGTGCGTGTGTACAAGGGCAACAAGACATTATACTTTGCACCGCCACATGATGACGAATCATAATGCATGCAAGTACGATATCAACATAAGGGTCTAAGACACACATCAACATCTGCCAGCAATGAACAACAATCAACCGGAAAAATAATAAGACTGACTACCTGCCCATCCTACCCTGCAATGGTTAGGACCACCAAGACACATAAGCAATGCTCAAGCCCAGGTTCCCATCGATTTTACCCATTTAAGGTCTCAGGGATGGTGATTGTTCTAAGGAACATGGAGGTGTCTACATCCCACCTGACACAAGCAGACCAAGAAAAAATGTGTACACCCATGTATAATAGCAATAAAACGAGCAACAACTCAATATGTCTAAAATGCAGAGTATCATTGAGGTACAATCTAATTTAGTCTTAAACAGAATTTAATGCGCAGTTCTAAATTCAAAGGGACAATAGAGTATCATCTAAATTAAAATTTAACGAACATTACTAAGAAAGTCTAATGTTCGACGAGATTTAATAAAGATATAACTAATCATTAATCAAATCTATCTAGTCTGTCAATTATAAACTAGCCATTCATTAAAAACTTGCAATATCTTTAATTAGAACTGAATGAGGCATGTTCTCAATACCTACAAGGATGAAAAGGCAGGTTAGAAAAGCAGAGATAATACTTAGCTTAAAAGACATTACATTTGGTAGTACCACATTTTGGCCTTCTACACATTCCACATCACCCTTTATTATTTACAATTGATTATTTTATTGTTTCTAGATTACATACAATCCACACTCAATAACTACTAGTATGAATAGACATTGGACTTTTACCCAGTTTTTAAAGTAATTTCATTGTTTTTCCAAATCAATCCTTTATCATGTTGTTGAAGGGGTTACATACTATCATTCACTTATTTATTTGGCTACACCACAAGGTATTATGCATGATCAAAGAATTGACAACATTAATTATTAATCTAACCTTTAACAAGGAGTTCTTTATTACTAGATACTTTTACAAATTGTTTACAAATGTAAATACTATATATCATGATGTAACTAAAGTTGAGTATTTTATAATCTACACATAAGCGCAAGAATTTCATGAGCATCTCCTCTATAATAATAATTTATTATTAGTTGTATAAATTACATATTAATCCCTACAATTATCTATACTAAATGCAGATGTCATCATCATAAATAATTACTTAACCACCACATGTTTACTCTGGCAAAAAAAAAAAATAATGTAAAAAGGTGCAATTTGCAGGCTCCCAATGATACAGGGCCTTGGTTATTAAGTTACAACTGTGCATTTTTCCGATAACAATAATATAGAAAAGGAATTAACTTGCCTATTGATCAACTACATATCAAGAGGCATGCCTAATTTCATCAGAATACGACCGTATTAAGACAACCAAGGGATAATGGTTGTGTCCAGGGAACCAAGATAAAAAGGTCATTAACGAAGAAGGTTAATGTTGCACAGTCGATGACAGAAATAATATGATAAATCTATGTTATGCCATAGAAACTACCATCGTAATTATAGCGTCCATGATTAATCCATGCAACCGTTGTTAAGGTAAGGCTGATCTATGCTCTCTTAGTTTAGAAATTTCTGGCAAGGTGTGAGGGTTTACTGCCAAAACTAATTAATACTTAAAAAAAAAAATCAAACACACTCCCATCCCAACAACTCACGACCTCACTCTCTAGATATGGTTCATTCACATTTACATTATTAATTGGGACGCAGACTTAGCAGGAGAACTCAGGAATAAGTGTAAGGGTAGTCATAGGGAAAGGAAGAAATAAAAAAAAAGGGGCGGTAACCAATCACAAAACAAAATTGCCAGAACATAATGCCAGAATGAACTTGCAGAAACCATTACAAAACGAAATTGCCAGGACACATTGCAAGAATGAATTTGCAGCAACCAATACAAAATGAAATTGCCAGAATGAATTTGCATCAACCAATACAAAACAAAATTGCCAAGACACATTGCCAGAATGAATTTGCAGTAACCATTACAGAATGAATTTTCTAGAACAGATTGCCAGAACAAATTTGCAGTAACCATTACAAAACAAAGTTGACAGAACACATTGCCAGAATGAATTTGCAGTAACCATTACAAATGAATTTTCCAGATGAGTGGTGCAAACACAAGGCTAGAATTTACAGTGACCACATAATGCATTTGCTAAATGAAATCGAGGTTCCAACAAACTTGAATTAAATCAGGAGTTTCGACAACGTTATATAAAATTAAACAACTAGCAAATCATTAAATGAATTCATGAGTTTCAACAACATTATATAAAATTAAACAACTAGCAAATCGTTAAAAGAATTCAGGAGTTTCAACAAGGTGTTTTATAAAATATACCATTTAGCATTAGTTTACCTTTCTAATAAGCAAGAAGATCCAAGCATAAGTCCTATTACCATCTACCAACAAAAATTAAGAGTGTACAGTTGCCTGATTGCCCGCCTCGAATGACGTCTGCGCGCTCTGTGCCACTCCTACTCCCCGACCGTCGAGACCTCACTGGTACCTCCCAGTCAATGTTATGGGTATTCTTCTTCCCCTGTAGCCCCCCAAGCTGCAAAGGGGCCACACACTATCCAGATGATACGTCTAGCTCCCAGATCGCCTCGCAAGGCCTAGCTACCACTCCTCTCCGAGTTGGGAAATCCCAACTTCCATAAGTAAATCAGTCAAGTCACTAATTCAGCAGCGTAACGTTATGCTAACAGCTGATCCATTTCTTCCTCCTCCTTCCTCTCTTTTATAGAGTTTTAGAACTTCCAATCTTTCCCTAAATCTCATTTTCTTTAAGTTTTAATAAAAATCTTCTAAAAATTCTCCTTCATACAAGTGTCACTCATCCTCCATATTACTCAATAATTATTTTATTTAATTTATTAATTTGTCTTATTTCCCTCACCCATCTAGAGTTACTCCTAAATGTACTCCTAGGTGTCCCTAGATTCCCTTATAGGTTTTAAAGACTTTCCATAAACTGAAGTTGCTAATTTAGTTGAATTTAGAAGGTTCTTAATTGTATATTCTTTACTAAGTTGACCTCTTTCTTTTTACCATAAGTTCCCCTCTTTCCCTTTTTATGTTACCTCCATCCCTTAGTTTCCTAAATTTTATAATTTCCCTCTTTCCCCTTTTTATTAGATCTAAAAACAACAGTTGCAATTTAACCCCTTTTCCCTTTTATTATTAATTCAACATCTTTTAAAACTATCAAAAGTTAAAAATAATTAATTTCTTCTTTATATTTTTTTCATCCACCAATTTTATTTAATTTCTTACTCTCTTTATTTTACCCCAAAATTTAAGAAGACCGAATTATTACATAAGGGGTTTTATTTTAAATTTTATTATTATAATTTAATATAGATATCTTCTCAAGGGTAGACAAAATCTTACCCCTAGCGAAGTTTTTTTTAGACTTAGGACTTAGATTATGAACTGGGAGACATTTAATTAGGGGAGTTGCTTTAAAATTTCTTAAAGTGTTGATTCTCTTAGGGACATCTAGGTTCGTTCCTTTATAATCATCAATGCAATGTGCCCTTTAGGACGCACTACGTGCTCCAAGGGTGCCACTCGCCTGTTTTGCTTCTTTTGTGTGGCGTTCCCTTCAGGACGCACCACATGCTCCAAAGGTGCCACTTGCTTCTTGACTGATTGGTAGACATCAATAACCCCTGGAGTTAACACTCCACCAGGTGAACTTGTGGGAGACTAAGGGATTCTAAGTAATAAGGCCCCCACCTTATTTCGCACCCCTTAGAATCATTGTGAGAGATTGTCGTAGTCTGCCCTCACAACATTGTGGGTCCTCTCGAACTAGGTAATCATTAACCTATAGTTCGAGCCACGGTGGGAGTGCTAGTAGGTTGTGGTAGGACTTCTATACACACCTCTCCCTCAACCCCTCTAGTAGTCATGTGTGACCCCTTTACTCCATATGTGATTTTGGTCGGCAGGCTATCATCAGCCTACATCATCAACAAATCATGTCAGAACATGTCCACATCATATCATCATTTCAAATGTACTAATATCACAATAAATCAATCAAACCCAAATAGCACACTCCTTGACTCAATTCGGAGTCCAAGGGGTTCCATTGATGCCTCTGCATCCTCAAGGTCAAAAACCCTACACACTCAAAAAAACCAAGTCAATAGCACCTATCTATGTCAATGTAGTAAAATAACATGTCATCTACCCATGACGCATGATAATCAAGTCAAATTTTTTAATATCATAATAATCCAGATCACTTGTGAGAAAGTGTCCTCAAAGAATAAGTTCGCTCAGTGTGCCAGAGAGGGATGTTACATACCCCCTCTTGGTTTAAACTTCATCCCGAAGTTTCACAGTATAAGGTCGAAAATAAAGTGTATCACAGTATCAGATGTCTAACTATCAAACAAAAATGGAAACTGTTGGCGCATATCATATGCGTCCTCCCAGGTTGTCGAGTGCAGACTATAATTGTCCCACTGGACCTTGACCTGATCTACCATTCAACATCGTAACTGTCGAATGCGATGATCTAATATGCGGACTGGCTTGGCCGTGAGTGCTCCCTCATCCGATACCTACAATAAAATCATGTCAATCACATGTGTAGGATCACTAATATAATGTCTCAAAACAGATACATGAAAAACATCATGCATACGCCTCAAGGAATCAGGAAAGGCTAATTGATAGGCCACGGGCCCCTTTCTCTCCACAATCTCAAAATGTCCCACAAACCTAGGAGAGAGTTTATCTCCCTTTCCAAACTTGATCAAACTCTTATGCAATTTAATCCGTAGGAAGACTTGATCGCCGACCTCGTAACTACATTTGATTCGATGCGCATTAGCATAACTCTTTTGTCAATCCTGCGCTTCTTTAATCCTTTGTCTTATTGTTTTCATTTGCTCTTCCATTTCTTGGATTTCTTTTGGTCTCACTAGGACCCTATTCTCAGGCCGATCACAACTCAAGGGCGTCCGACACGGTTTCCCATAAAGAAACTTGAAAGGCACCATCTTAATGGTGCTTTGGTAACTGTTGTTGTAAGTGAACTCCACTAGTGGAAAGAATTCTTCCCAACACTTTTGTTGGTCCATCACGTACATGTGCAACATGTCTTCCAAGGTTTGGTTTGTTCGTTCGGTCTACCTGTCAATCTTCAGGTGATACGCAGTACTAAAGTTAAGTTGGGTTCCAAAGGCCTCTTGGAAACTCGTCCAAAATCATCTAGTAAACACCGATCCTCGATCGGATATAATCCTCTTAGGCATGCCATGCAGCCTCACAATCTCACTGATGAATACTCTAGCAATTTCAGGTGCCTGATACATCGTACGCATAGGAATAAAGTGAGCAATCCAATTCATGTCTCCTCCCCATCAGTGGCAATCCAATAATAAAATCCATCGAAATAACTTCCCATTTCGATTCCAGAATGGCATGTGGTTGTAGTAATCCTGCTGGGTGTCTATGTTGAGCCTTTACCTGCTAACATTCTAGACATCTGGCCACACAGTTGACTATGTCGGCCTTCATTCCCTTCTATAAGAATAAGGGTTTAAGATCTGCCCTCATCTTCGTGACTCCCGGGTGAGCCATGTAAACTTCTCTATGAGCCTTTCTTAGGATCAACATCCTTAAATCGTCGTTTGGTGGTACATAAATCCGACATCTAAACCTCAATAACCCATCGCTACCAAATGAAAATCCCTTATATCATGGTACCATCATTGTGTTTTGTTCGATAAAACCCTAGACATCTTTGTACCAGTCATCATGACACTATAAAGTGAGAATCTTCTCACGTAGATTCGTCTGAAGAGGCAACACCGAGAAGAGGCATGGTCTTTGACTCAAAGCATATGCCACTCGGTTCACTATTCCCTTTATGTAAGTAATCTCAAAGTCGTACTTGTTAAGCAATTCCGACCAATGTCGTTGTCGTGCAGTCAGGTTGCTTAGTGTAAAAATGTGTTGTAGTCCACAATGATTAGTCTTTAGTTCAAATTTTCATCCAACAAGGTAGTGTCTCCAAACCTTCAAGTCACATACAATGGCTAATAACTCCAAATTGTGCATCACGTAGTCCTCCTCATGCCTTCTTAGTTTTCTCGAAATGTAAGCAATCACTCATCCGTATTGCATCAAGACTCCACCTAAACCTTCCTTGGATGCATCAGTGAATACCAAGAAGTCTACGTCCATGTCAGGGACCTTTAGTATCATCGTTGTTGTTAACAACTCCTTAAGCATCCTAAATTCTTCCGTGCATTTCTCGGTCCAAACAAACTTCTTTCTTTTCTTCTGCAATTCTGTGATTGGATTTGCTATCTTCGAAAATCCCTCGACAAACTGTCGATAGTATCCTGGTAAACCCATAAAGCTAAGCACTTCTGTGACATTCGTCGGCATAGGCCATTCCATAATAGCCTCGACCTTGGCTGGATCCATGGCGATACCTTCACTGGAGATGACATGCCCTAACTAGTGAATCCTCAATTGATAAAAAGAGCATTTGGACAATTTCCCATACAATTTGTGCTCTTGCAAACACTATAGTACCAAGTGCAAGTGCTCGTCATGCTCCTCCATCATCCAAGAGTAGATCAAAATATCGTCAATGAATACTTGGATGAACTTGTCCAAGTACTCTCGGAACACCCCATTCATCAAACTCATAAATACCCCTAGGGTGTTTGTCAGTCCAAATGGTAAAACAGTAAACTCGTAGTGTCCAAACCTCATCTTAAAGGAAATCTTAGGGACGTCATCCTCCTTGATCCGTAACTCGTGATACCCTGATCACAAATCAATATTGGATAACACCATCGCACCCTTCATTTGATCGAACATATCATCAATTCTTGACAAGGGATATTGATTCTTGATCATAGCCTTGTTCAGTTGACGGTAGTCAATGCAAAGCCTTCACGATCCATCATTCTTTTATATGAAAATAATAGGTGCACCCCACAGTGACACACTAGGATGTATCAGTCCTAGGTCCAACAACTCCTTTAGTTGCATTTTCAACTCTTGCAACTTTGGGGTCGACATCCGATAAGGCAGTCTTGCTATCGGTTCTATCCTTGGTTTCAGGTCTATGGTAAACTCCAATTCCCTTTCTGATGGCATCCCAGGTAACTCCTCTGGAAATACGTCCACAAACTCCTTCACCACCGGAAGGTGTTCTAGACCTTATGCTACTCCCTTCTCATTTAGCACAAGGATCGCATAAAGCTTGCACCCCTTGTGCATAATCTTCTGTAACTATAAGGAAGAGACAAACCTCAGGGAAACTCCCTAGTTCCGTCCTACAATCACACATCTTTGTGCCTAGTCATCAACCAAGCTCAACCATTTTGTATTCCAGTTGAGTATCGCCTCATGTAATTCCCATCAATCCATACCAATCATGACATCATAAGATCCTAAGATCGTGATGTACAAGTTGGCCCTCATGACAAACTCTCCCAGGTTAAGGGCACAACCCATAACCTTTCCTCCAACCCTTTGTTTGTCTCCCGAAGCCATCTCTACGAAGCTAAACTCGTCTTGTTTGACTGCCTTTACCTTAATCCTTTTTAGAGATGCACTAGAAATGAAACTCTTGGTAGCACCGGGATATATCAAAATACTGAGGGTCTGGTCAGCAACAACACATGTCGTCTCAAGAACAGTCGACTGGTGCTTTTCCTGGCGGTTATTCACCACTGCATGAATCCGATGGGCCTTGCCCATATCTCCCACAGTAGTGGGTCCTGCTGATCCATATGCTTGGGTCCTCTCCCTAGGACAGTCGCATTGGTAGTGTGGCTCCCCACACATCCAACACCCCTTCTTCAGCCTAGTAGTCCTGGTACCCGAAGTAGAAGATGACGACGTACCAGCCTGGAACCCTTATTTGTTCTATTGAACAAGCCTAAACTATTTCTACTACGGGTGACGCTACTGCTGATGTTTTGGTCCCCTGTAAGGTGGCCACTGTTGAGGCAGTGGTCACTGGGGTGTAGTGAAAGTGGATCCCCTCTAGAAGACACGATATCCCAGTATATGTCTCTCTGGTGTCTGGTGTTGCTGTGTTCCAGATGAAACTTTCCCTACTGGTCTCGCTGGAGTCCTGCTCTGACCCCCACTGATAATCTTGTCTCTGCTATGAGGGTCTTTTGGATAACATCATGTAAGGTTTGAGGCATCAAAATCCTAACCTTTGCACGCAGGCTTTCGTTAAAGCCGAATATGAACCTATTGACCTTAAGTTTCTCGGTGTTAAGGTGCAGAGCATACTGGAGAAACTCCATAAAATGGGCCTCGTACTCGGGCACTGTACGACCTCCTTGTCATAAGGCATTGAACTCATTGAGTTGATTCTCAATGAATTCCTCTAAAAGGTACCTCTCTCAGAACCATTCCTTGAACAGTTCCCATGACACGTCTTTGACGACCATGTTCAGTTGCAGTAGGAGCGTCTTCCACCATAGAAGAGTGCAACCCTTTAGTTGAAAGATCCCCATGTGGACCTTCATGTTGGAGGTATAATCACAAAGTGTGAAGCACATCGCCATGTTCAACCATGCCTCAGCAACTGCACCAGCTGGGGCACCAAAGAACTCGGGAAATTTGACATTCTCGAGCTCATGGTGAATGCTACCAGTAATGACCGGTGTGCATGGCGGAACCTCAGCAGGTGCCAATGCTCTGGCCTCATCTCTATCCAAACGGCTGATCAATGCCTCAGACATGCGCTGAAAGGATCTCATCATTCTTACTACATCGCCAACTGTTATCTGCTCCTGTCCAAGAACATGCTCGTTTCCCTAGGGGTTATACCCCTCAGGTGTGGATGCTAATGGAGGCATCACGCCTCCTCCCCTAGCACCCTATTTTCTACCTCCGTGGCGTCCTCTAACCATGATTAACTACATGCACATAATCAACTCGATTAGCAACAATATAATCCAATCATGTCAATGAAATTCGTAGCAATACCAAGTCGTGGGTCAAACCCGCTCTGATACCATATGTAACGGCCCTCCTCTTACTAAGGCAACCTCTTATAACAAGTGCAATTTTTTTTTTTTTTTTTTTGTGTGTGTGTGCAAGGGTAACAAGACATTATACTCTGCGCCACCACATGATGACAAATCATGACACATGCAACTCTGATATCAACATAAGGGTATAAGACGCACATCAACATCTGCCAGCAATGAACAACAATCAACCGAGAAAATAATAAGACTGACTACCCGCCTGTCCTACCCTGCAATGGTTAGGACCTCCAAGACACATAAGCAACATTCAAGCCCAAGTTCCCATTGATTTTAACCATTTAAGGTCTCATGGCTGGCGACTGCTCTGAGGAACATGGAGGTGTCTACATCCTGCCCGACACAAGCAGACCAAGAAAAAATGTGTACACCCATGTATAAGAGCAATAAAATGAGAAACAACTCAATATGTCTAAAATGCAGAGTATCATTAAGGTACAATCTAATTTAGTCTTAAATAGAATTTAAGGCGCAGTTATAAATTCCAAGGGACAACAGAGTATCATCTAAATTAACATTTAATGAACATTACTAAGAAAGTCTAATGTTCGATGGGATTTAATAAAGATATAAGTAATCATTAATCAAATCTATCTAGTCTGTCAATGATAAAGTATCCATTCATTAAAATCTTCCAATATCTTTAATTAGAACTGAATGAAGCATGTTCTCAATACCTACAAGGATGACAAGGCAGGCTAGAAAAGCAGAGATAGTACTTAGCTTAAAAGACATTACATTCGGTAGTACCACATTTTGTCCTTCTACACATTCCACATAACCCTTTATTATTTACATTTGATTATTTTATTGTTTCTAGATTACATACAATCCACGTTCAATAACTACTAGTATGAAAAGACATTGGACTTTTACCTAGTTTTTAAAGTAATTTCATTGTTTTTCCAAATCAATCCTTTATCAAGTTGTGGAAGGGGTTACGTACTATCATTCACTTATTTATTGAGCTGCACCACAAGGTATTATGCATGATCAAAGAATTGACAACATTAATTACTAATCTAACCTTTAACAAGGAGTTCTTTATTACTAGATACATTTACAAATTGTGTACAAATGTAAATACTATATATCATGATTTAACTAAAGTTGAGTAGTTGATAATCTACACATAAGCACAAGAATTTCATGATCATATCCTCTATAATAATAATTTATTATTAGTTGTATAAATTTCATATTAATCCCTACAATTAACTATACTAAATGCAGATGTCATCATCATAAATAATTACTTAACCACCACATGCTTACTCTGGGAAAAAAAAAATTAATGTAAAAAGGTGCAATTCGCAGGCTCCCAATGATACAGGGTCTTGGTTATTAAGTTACAACTGTACATTTTTCTGATAACAATAATATAGATAAGGAATTAAATTTCCTGTTGATCAACTGCATATCAAGAGGCTTGCTTAATTTCATAAGAATACGACCATATTAAGACAAGCAAGGGATAATGGTTGTGTCCAGGAAACCAAGATAAAAAGGTCATTAATGAAGAAGGTTAACGTTGCACAGTCAATGACATAAATAATATGCTAAATCTATGTTATTCCATAGAAACTGCAATCATAATTATAGCATCCATGATTCAGCCATGCAACCATCGTTAAGGTAAGGCCGATCTATGCTCTCTTAGTTTAGACATTTTTGGCAAAGTGTGAGGGTTTACTGCCAAAACTAATTAATAATTAAAAAAATTCACAGACACACTCCAATCCCAATAACTCGTGACCGATATGATTAATTCGCATTTATATTATTAAGTGGGACGTAGACTTAGCAGGAAAACTTAGGCATAAGTGTAAGGGCAGTCACAGGCAAAGGAAGAAATTAAAAAAAAAGGGGTGGTAACCAATCATAAAACGAAATTGCTAGAACGCAATGCCAGAACGAAATTGTAGCAACCATTATAAAATGAAATTGCCAGGACACATTGCCAAAATGAATTTGCAGCAACCAATACAAAATGAAATTGCCAAAACAAATTTGAAACAACCAATATAAAACGAAATTACCAGGACACATTGCCAAAACGAATTTCCCATAACGAATTTGCAGTAACCATTACAAAATGAATTTGCCAGAACACATTGCCAGAATGAATTTGTAGTAACCATTACAAACGAATTTTCCAAATGAGTGGTGTAGACGTAAGGCTAGAATTTACAGAGACCACATAATGCATTTGCTAAGTGAAATCATGGTTCCAAGAAAGTTGAATAAAATCAGGAGTTTCAGCAATGTTATATAAAATTAAACAACTAGCAAATCGTTAAATGAATTTAGAAGTTTCAGCAAGGTGTTTTATAAAATATACCATTTAACATCAGTTTACCTTTCTAATAAGAAATAATATCCAAGAATAATTCCTATTACCATCTACAAAAATAAATGAAGAGCATATTGTCGCCTAATCGCCCCCCTCGAATTAGGTCCATGCGCTCTGTGCTGCTCCTTCTCACCGACCGTCGAGACCTCACCGGTACCTCCCAGCCAATGATATGGGTACTCTTCTTCCCCCGTAGCCCCCAAGCCACAAAGGGGCCACACACTATCTAGATGGTACATCTAGCTCCCAGCTCGCCTCGCAAGGCTGAGCTACCACTCCTCTCCGAGCTGGGAAATCCCAACTCAAACAAGTAAATTAGTCATGTCACTAATCCGGCAGCGTAAAGTTACGCTAACAGCCAATCCCTTTCTTCCTCCTCCTTCCTCTCTTTTGTAGAGTTTTAGAACTTCCAATCTTTCCCTAAATCTCATTTACTTTAAGTTTTAATAAGAATCTTCTAAAAATTCTCCTTCGTACAAGTGTCATTCATCCCCCATATTCCTCAATAATTATTTTCTTTAATTTATTAATTTGTCTTATTTCCCTCACCCTTCTAGAGTTACTCCTAATTTTACTCCTAGGTGTCCCTAGATTCTCTTACAGGTTTTAAAGACGTTCCCTAAAATGATGTTGCTAATTTAGTTCAATTTAGAAGGTTCTTAATTGCATATTCTTTACTAAGTTAACCTCTTGTTTTTTACCATAAGTTCCCCTCTTTCCATTTTTATGTTACCTCCATCCCCTAGTTTCCTAAATTTTATAATTTCCCTCTTTCCCCTTTTTATTAGAGCTAAAAACGACAGTTTCAATTTAACCCCTTCTCCCTTTTATTATTAATTCAACATCTTTTAAAACTATCAAAAGTTAAAAATAATTAATTTCTTCATTATATTTTTTTTATCCACCAATTTTATTTACTTTCATAGTCTCTTCATTTTACCCAAAAATTTATGAAGACCAAATTATTACGTAAGGGGTTTTTATTTTAAATTTTATTATTATAATTTTATATAGATATCTTCTCAAGGGTAGACAAAATCTTACCCCTAGCGAAGTTTTTTTTAGACTTAGGACTTAGATTCTAAACTGGGTGACATTTAATTAGGGGAGTTGTTTTAAAATTTCTTAAAGTGTTGATTGTCTTACGGCCATCTAGGTTCATTCCTTTATCATCATCAATGCGACATGCCCTTCAGGATGCACTATGTGCTCCAAGGGTGCCACTCACCTCTTTTGTTTCTTTTGCACGACGTGCCCTTCAGGATGCACCATGTGCTACAAGGGTGTCACTTGCTTCTTGAATGATTGGTAGACATTAATAACCCCTGGAGTCAACACTCCACCAGGTCAACTTGTCAGAGACTAATGGATTCTAAGGAATAAGGCCCATGCCTTATTTTGTGCCCCTTAAAATCATCGTGAGTGACTGTCGCAGTCTGCCTGCATGACATCATGGGTCCTCTCGAACTAGGTAATCGTTAACCTATAGTTCGAGCCACGGAGGGAGTGCTAGTAGGTTGTGGCAGGGCTGTTGTCCACACCTCTCCCTCAAGCTCTCTGGTAGTCGTGTGTGACCCCTTTACTCCATATGTGAGTCTGGTAGTGATGCAGGAGCATCTCCCGAGACAAGCGAGCCAACACGGAAGCGGAAGACAGCTGGAAGACGTCTAGCGCAAGTTTTTGAAATTTCCCTTGAAGTTGATGCGCCAAATATAAATGATATCATTTAATGAAGGTACCTTGTTAAAACATAATCCCACCTTGAGAGCCCTACTCTCATCTAAAGTAGATGGAGGCATTTATAGTAGTAAATGTAGGTAGATATAATTTAATATTAGATTAGACAGTTTTAGAAGAAAGAGGGAAAACGGATATAGACACCCTCATTGTGCATTGTAAAATAATTCAGGCATAATTGAAGCAGGAAGAGAATAGGAGAGAAGAAAAGAACTGTAGAAGAACACCCATCTATAGAACTTGAATTAATAGAAGAAGTTGATTCAGATTTATGGCTTTGTGTTTGTTCTTTGTGTATGTGTGTTGAATGCTATGCTCATGAGTATTTACTTCCTGTTATATATTTTCTATTATGCTGTGTATATGACTTCATGTGTTCAGATTGAAATCTGAGAGCAAGTGGAATGAGCTTCAATTGTTTCTCTATCTGAGCAAAGGATTCCTGCAAGGAGTGCAGTTGGAGTCGTCCGGAAGGAGTGCATTGACAGAAGGCTTGAATAGACTAACTCTTGTTCTCATTCACCCAGAAGTGAATTTAGGTTGTAGGAGCCATGCAAAGAGTGCGCAGTCTAAGGAGAGTCTCAGTAGAAAAATTGAGCGAAGTATTGAAGGACTACTACTGCAGGTGTGTGCAGAGTCAAAAGAACTCAATACTTGGAGGTGTTTGAGAACTGTCGCAAGGAGTGCATGTAAAAAACCTCTTTGAGGTTGAACGATTGAAAAAGGTCAGAAGGGATAAGGCTTTCACATTCATCGAGAAGAAGAACATAGAGGCTGTGTCGTGGAGTGGTTGAACAGGCACTGCAAAGTTATGCGCAGGAGTACCAGCTTTCATAAAGAAATACTGGGTTCACTCATAGAAGACATCCAAGAGGAAGATAGACGGTTAGGATCTTGTGGAGAAGGTTGGAAAAATCCCGTCAGATATTGGATCTACCAAAGAAGCAAGGAGGCTATGGTCGCGTTGGGAGTTCAAGCTCCAGGAGTCATGAACCGTGGGATCGTGGATCAATTACCCATCAGTGGTCAGATCTAATAGGAGTTGCACAAGAGCTACCATTGGGATTCGAAGGATCAGTATTCCCATGGTCGAAGGTCTTTCGACATTTGAAACTCCAAAGTACCGGGAGGATCTGGGTCATCCGTCAGTTAGACACGTGGCGGAGATCGAGGCGTCATGAGTCCAGGAAGTCAGAAGTCCCATGGATAGGAGGTCGGGGAAGTCCATAGTGGAAACCCCAGCATAATCTGAACCGTCCGTTCGGGAAGATAGGTGTCAGGAAACCGGAGAGAGTCGGAAATCGACGTATCGGGGTTCCTGAGGACGAGAGAGTTGGGACATCAAAAGTATCAAAATCATGACAAGTTCTGAACCATCCATATGTTGGGACAGGTGACAAGGATAGAGAGCCCATCGGTGTTCGGAACTTCAGCAGTCAAGAGAACCAAGGTCTTTTGAGTCTCGAAACACTGAAAAAGTCCTAGCCGTGGATCTCAGGGCGAACACGCGTCAGAAGATCAGAAAAGGAGTCGAGGTTCGGGATATCGAGGATCCTGAGTACCAAGAAAACGTTGCATCAAGAATCGTGAAACTCTGAAACATGATTTCCCGACAGGTTAACAGTGTGGGGCCACAGGGTAGTTAGTGGAGGATAGGTGGCAAGGAATACCTCCATCGATGTTTGAGTCATTGGGATATCAGGGATCCTGGTGGCAAGTTGTTTATGCACTTTGGAATCACGAACCGTGAAACCCCGATGAGTAATATGATTGTAGTCATATAAAGAGTGGTCGCGTGGACACAAGGCTTATCCTGGAGGCTAAGGTAGCAGGGGAGTGTATCGGGGATTGGGGATTGGTGAGGCGAGTTGGTTTAGACAACACAAATGGAGAAATCCTAATAGGAAAAACCCCGATAGTGAGGTAAAAGGTCAGCATTGACTTACATCAGGGTTTGGGATTTTGAGAATCCCAAAATACTCGACCACAAGACTCAAAAAATCATGAAGTTCAATTTCCTGATAGTTTAGGGAGATCTTTTGGAGAGCTGCTGTGGGTGAGGAAAATTCTTGATAGGGAGTTTGAAGAAATTTAAATTTCTTCAGGATGAGAACAGAGGAGGTCCTGTGAGCAGACGTGTCTGGGTGGCGCATCTGCATCAAGTGGTATCAAAGCGAGAAAATTTCTTTGCTTTCTATAGCAGAGAAGAAGGAATTTCACCATTCCAACAAGGAGAAGGGGTAGACAATCACCCGATCCAGAGGAGGAAAGGGAAATGTCTAGAGAAAGAGGTAGGCAAGTGTAGAATCCAGACATGGAGAGAGAAATGTGTAATCTTCGTGTCGGAATGGAGGACATGGAGATAAGAGAAAGGCCCAAGGCTGATGTAGGAGATATCAGTGAATCCAAAAATGAAGATGATGTTGGACATGGAGGAGAAGAAATCCCAGTGGAGGATGCAACAACTGAATGCTTGCTTAAAGCTGTTGCAAGAATGGGTGCGAAGGTGAAAATGGACGTTCCAGTTTATGAGGGAAATCTGGATGCAGAAGAGCTTCTAGATTGGATTAGAGATATAGATACATACTTTGATTATGAAGATTTCGAAGAGGATAAGAAGGTTAGGAATTCCATCACAAGATTGAAGGGACACACAGCATTATGGTGGGACGAGCTACAAGCAAATAGACGCTGCAAGGGCAAGCAGAAAATTAAAATTTGGGATCAAATGATTGCAAATATGAAGGCAAAGTTCATCCCGAGAGACTATCAAATTTCTCTATTCAGGAGGATGTAGAACCTGAGACAGAAGTTGATGATAGTAAAAGAGTATATGGAGGAATTCTATTGACTGAACATCAGGGCAGGTCATCGGGAGAGTGATGATGAGAAAGTTTCCAGGTATATGAATGGCCTGAGATATGAGATTCAGGATGAAATGAGTATGGAAACCATCTGAATGGTAGAGGATTCTTAACAAATGGATTTGATATCTAAGGAGAATATGAGCTGTAAGAAAGGTCAGAGAGGCCGAGGCAGAAGCCAGCCTAGAGGAAAAATAGTTGCCCAGGAAAGAATCCAAAAGCCCAAGGACAACTGGAAGAAACCTCAAACTCGGATAGAGAAAGGTGGAAGTTCATAGTGAGGGAAATACGCAGAGCAAAGAGAACAACATACTAAGCATAGAGGAGGATATGATGATAATAATAGGTTTCCTCATACCAGAGGTAGAGGAAGAGGAAGAGGTGGAGTAATCACATGCTTCACATGTGGAAAGAATGGGCACAAGTCATTCAACTATCCAGATAAAAAGAAGGATGGAAGAGAGACTCACATCGCGAAGGCACAGAGGCGATATGTTGAGGTAGAATATGCTAAAGGCGAAAGATTGTTGGTGATGCGGAAAGTCCTTTTGACACCAGAGAAGGAGATGAAGAATCCAGCGCAGAGGAATAGTATTTTTAGGACTGCTTGCAAGACAAAGGATAGAGTGTGCAAGGTCATTGTGGACAATGGAATCACAGATAATCTCGTTTCAACAGATATGGTGGAGAAGTTGGAGCTGGAGACAACTGATCACCCGAGTCCATACAAAGTTTCATGGCTATAGAAGGGACATCAGGTAAATGTCACTAAACAGTGCTTAGTTGACATTAAGATAGGAGGATATAAAGATAAGATTTTATGTGATGTTATTCCTATGGATGTTTTTCATCTATTGTTGGGTAGACCACGACAATATGATAGAAATGTGATTCATGATGGGAGGTTGAACACATACACCCTGAAGAAGAATGGGAGAACCCATATGTTGCATCCAATTGAGGATAAAGAGGTGAAACCAGAGGTAAGAAACACAATACTTCTCATGAGTGGGAAGGAACTGTAAAAACCCTCCTCTGTTAAGGACAACTGCTCTGACATCAGGTGCAATTTTTTTTTTGTTTTAACTGTGTGTGCGCGCGTGTAGAAGAAACAACCCCCTCGATCCTACATCACCCCTCGAACCAATAGGACGCAAGTAATACGTACATAATCAAGATGACATGACGTAACAGTGACAACAACGAAATAATGCCCCTGGACACAAGGCGTGCAACTAGCAGCAGTAAGCAGAAATAGACACCAGGGGTTAGGTACAGTATGGTCACAAAAGGAAAGAATCCAATAGTAGAGTCACAGTAGTGGAACTGTGCCTTTAAACAGCCCGAGACTATTGATACGACTCAGAGTGTGTCGCAAGAGTGGAACTGTGCCTTTAAACAGCCCGAGACTCTTGATACGTCACTGGATTCTTGACGCATGGAAGCGTACATACATAAATGTTAGGGCTACTGAAGGTGACTAATTCCCGCCCGACACAAGCAGTCCATCCTGCAATTATTACAACTCAGTGCATCAATAGACAACAGAGAACCCTCTTCTACTAAGGAAAACACGAGACTAGGACTCAGACCACAACAACCGTTATTATGACTAGGCACTAAATCTGACTTCAAGGGACAATGGTTACCGACCCCACCAAGAAAATCATACATCCATGTGCAACAATAATTAAATAAGCATCCAATCATTAAGACGACAAGGCATTTATCTAAGACTCACTGATATTAGTTACAGACCCGAGGCTCCGTTTAAATTCTAAGTTCGACGAGATACCATTACCTATCAAATCGTCAAGACCATCTTAGATTCTTGTTTTTAAATGCAATAAGGTACTACATTTACCCCTTTATCAACAATGTATTTCATGGAAATTCTCCATGCCTAATACGACCACATTAATTTACCGCCAGTGTCAAAAACCTATCGTTACAATGACCTTGCAACCTTGGAATAACATCAACATTATAATTAAGGAGCATACCTTATATTAACTTCCAACTTAAATTAACAACATCATGACATGTATAAGTTATCACATAAAACAAAATGGAACTACCTAATCTTAGCATAACATAACCATTCCACACCAATTGCATAAACATTAGTTCCAAGAACCTTGATTCCTTAAC